>JZKD02S1436069.1:0-11049 GCA_000966675.3 Picea glauca | reverse complement strand
TCCCATGGTGGTTAGTGGGCAGGATGCCCCTCCATGCGGTACCATGAATTGGCCTACCAGGGCACTCGGGGCGGGACCGTGACTTGGTCGTGGTGGGGTGGCCCCCGCAGTCAAGTCACAGTTCCACGAGACCCTGACTTGACCGCGGGAGAGTTGGCCCCTACGGCCAAGCCCTGGACGTGGACCGTGACTTGGCCATCAGGGAATCCCTAGATGTGGACCATGACTTGGAAATCGAGGGGTTGGCCCACGTGGCCAAGTCATGGTCATGTGGGTGCCATAGAATTGTGACTTGGTTGTGGTGGGCGCTAGGGAGATGCATGGTGCCACAGGACCGTGACTTGGTTGTGGTGGGGGCTAGGGATATGCATGGTGCCACAGGACCGTGACTTGGCCACGGTGGGGGCTGGGGTGATGCCCAACATCTCCCCAGCATGATTGGCCAAGCCCTGGGCACGCCCAGGGCTTGGCCGCAGGGGTCATCCCCCCAACGACCAAGTCATGGTCTACACCCAGGGCTTGGTCGTGGGGGTCAGCCCCATGATGGACAATTCATTGCAACCCAGCCACTGTAGGCCAAGATTTGGTCTCAACATTGCCACAGTAATCTCATGGGTCAATTTTTTTTTACTTTTTTTTAAGTTTAATTTTTATGATCTATGATTTTTTAAAATTTATTATAATGTAAACATTTCCCATACCTAATTTATTATTTTATCTTTTCATATAGGAAAAATGATAGGAAATAAAATATATGTGAATGTATTTGGATCACGACCTACAATAATGGCATCCAAATTTCAATTGGAACCTCCATGAATGGTAGGAAACAAATTGATAGCACATTTGTTCAAGGTCCAACACCTAATTTGTCAAGGGAAATGAAGAATTTTAGAGAGTGGAAATATGTGGAAGGTGAAAACAAACTAGACTATTATTGGTTTGTTAAAGACAAATAAGGAAACAATGGATAACATCTATATTTTTATTGAGTCGAGTTTGAACATGTGCAGGTAAATTATCAACCACTTGGCCTGCTACAAGATATATGTTTGGTGTCAGACACAGATATTGTTTATGCACTCGTGAAACAAGCCAGGACTTGTATCAAGATTATATATTGTTTTAAATTAAGAAATTATAACATGGATGAATGTTTTACAGAATTATGTGCATCTATCGTTGAAGACGTTGAGAAAGGCAATGTAAGTTTGTTTATATTTATTTTTGTACACTGTATTATTTTTAGTATCATGTTAACTTTTTAATTTTATTTAACACTGAAATGTTATGTTTTATTTTTACAAGATTTTTCTAAATGAATTTCACATATGTTTGTGGGGATTTACTCTACAGAGAAAAATATCATGGAAGTCATCAATTCCTTTCATATTGATAAGGCACAAGAAGGAAGTAAAAAGAAACAAAGAGTAACAAAGGTTGAAGCTACAAGAGTATATAGACAAGAACATGAAAGAAGAAAGAAAATTATTCATTCTAGAAATCCTAAAAAGGTTACATTTGAAGATGAGGAAACTCCAAATGAATATTTTGTTGAGATTAGTTCCAATCAGTTTATCACTCCTTCTCGCAAGAAGAATAAACAAGAGAAACGCAAAAGAGCGATGATTGGGGATGATTCCATTCCTATTGATTATGAAGAAATCATTGTTTTAGTTGAAACTCATTTAAATCATAAGAGGAAGAAAACAAATTTTATTGGTGATGAAGAAGCCATCGTTACCTCTGAATATTATAATGAAAGTCCTAAAAGTAGCAGATCCAAGTGGATATTGGTGCCCACCCACCTATTCCAACTTGCTCCTCTTGTCCGTTTTTGTTGAAGAGGTTCTTCTGTACTTCTTTGTAATTGTGGGTTCTACACTTATGGGGTTGTATGAAGCCCCACACATCCTCCAGGTGGATATTGGTGGCCTCTCACCTAATCCAACTAGCTTATTTTGTATGTTTTCATGTCACCACATATTGTTGTACTTCCAGGGCCATTTTCGGACCCTAAACATTTTTTTTTGGCTCGACACAGTCAAACTGTTGACAGATTCAAAGTTTAACAATGAAATGTTTATTTCTCTGAAAGGCCTTTCCAACAGGATATCACGCGCCTAAAACAAAGGTCGTATGCAAAAGTTACGACCCTGGAAAATTGAGGTACTAACTTACACCAACTTACCCATAGGGGCCCACATGACTTTTGGCATTTCACCTTCTAGGGTTAGGTTTTTGGATGTTTTGGGTTTTACAATTCATGAGTAATATCAAAAAGGCCTCTAGAGCCTCATTGTAATCCATTCTTCTCAGATGGATGCACGTAGCAACCACATCTCTTCTCAAAGATAGCTACCACCATTCAAGCAAGTGTTTCAGTTCTACAGTTTTACAGTTTCACCCTATTTCATTATTCAATAGCAGATATTGTTCATTGTATATCTGTGTTATTCTTCATATATTTTTGTTTATTATATTCATTCTATTAATCATTTTGTTCTTCTACTAAATATAGATCAATAGCAAATAAATAATAACACCAGGTGTTGATCTAGAAGATGGTCTTATGAAAACAACACAAAATGTCATTTGAAATAGATTGAGGACGATGAACTTAGTTTATGATGGCCATACATTTCAATTTAATGTGAATCAACTTTATAAATTCATGGAAGAGAATGAAAAATATTAAATTAGAAAACTGCATCACTTGCATATTCACAATTTGAAAGCATTGATTAGGTACAATCCATAAGCACATGTGGTTGACTACCTAGTTCTTATTGACCCAATGGAAATTCCTAGCGGGGATGAATTTGATAGATCAAAATGTTTTGACTACAAATATTATGTGATTGGAGGAAATCATTATGTAGAGGCTAGAAGATAATTGATGCAAGAATATCCCAATAACCCTCTTTTTGAGACAGTCAAATGCATAATTTATGTTGGTTTAACGGATTTAGAAGCAAAGTTATTGGCATGGGATCATAACACAAATAATGAGTACAGGATGTCCATGACTTTTATTCAAAGGGTGAGATTTATCCATAATGAGTTTTCTGAAATATGTCATGGGGAGATATCAAACATTGATGCGAAGTTTTAGAAGCAATGTTGTATGGAAATAGGATTCCCAATTGATGATGAAAATGCAAAAGAAAAAAATTACAATGAAAGTGATGTATTCAGAGCTATGGATAGTTATTTTCGATTGGGATTTAGAACTGGACAGATATGGGATTTGATAGATGAGATCTTCGGGCTATGGGAAAATATTGGTATAAAAAATTAGACAGTTAAGAAGGTATGTAGCACAAGTAATATAGGTCCTGAAATCAAGAATTTGCCAGAAAATATGACTATAACACCTTGGAGAATGATACAAGGATTGAAGGATGAGAAACTTATCATAGTTATATTATTGCATGTAAGGTCGGGTGAATTTTCAATGGAAGAAATGTGTGATGAATTTAAAAAGTAAGTTTGAGTTATTTTTATTTATGTTAGGACAAGAAAATTGATTTTTTTAGTTTAACATATCAATGTTCTAAGTATTTTATTATATATATCATTATAACATTATTATTTTTATTATTTTGTCACAAGGTGTATATGAGAATACAAGAGAAAATGGTTAAGATTTTGAATGAAGAGAGTTGGGATGATGTTAAACTCAACTATCCAGATTCAAGCTCTACAACAGCATTGAAATAATTTTTTGTTCCATTCAAAAATGTATGATGATTTATTACATTCATATTATTCGTTTGTAGGCTAATTTATTTATATTTTATTAGTTTTATATATATACATGTTTGTTTGTTTGTTTCATTAAAGATGCCAAAGAAGAATGAAAATGGAGTACTTGAAACCTTCAAAAAATGTATTCAAACAACCAAGTTTGAAAGAGAAAGAAGGAGACGTGTTCGAACTGTTGAACTTGATGACACCCTCAATCACTACATTTTGAATGGGCTCAACACTATTCATTATAAAGTGATATTAGGTGATATCCCTCATGGTTATAATATCCAGAACATTGGATATGATACTGAGCCTTATACTTACCAAGATTTCAATAAAGTGGTTATGGGATTTTTGGAAGTCACAACATCACCATTTCGGAGATTTCGGGTTTTTTGTTTAGACACACAACAAGGATTAGTACAATCAAGCTTCAAGGGAAAAGAAAAAACAAGGATGTGGCTTATTTGGTAAGATATTGAAAGTGTATGTTTAGCAATTGAGATTACAAATCAATTTTATTAATTCACAAGTTAATTGAATTTGCACTTATTTATGTTGCAGGCATGACTCTAATATCCAGAGCTCCAATAGAGAACCATTTACACGTGATATTAAGAGTATACATCTTGCAACCTGGACAAAAGATGATTCTTATAATTCTATTCTTGTCAATGTAAAGGATGGAGGGAAGCCTAGTAGTTTACTGGTTTACAATGTTGTGGTTAGAAAGCTAACATATGAGGATAAGGATTTGAAAGGAGAGATGGTTAACATTTATCAAGAACCACATGTATTAGTTAATTATCTTATAGATGCATTTTCAAATGAAGGAGATTGGGTTTCGGATTTGTTCTTGAGTTCACGTAAAAATTATGATCTAACATTTATGAAATCATACTTCAATCTTTATTATTTTTAATTTATGTCTTTTAAATTATTTAACTTAATTATTTATTTTGTATTTGGTGATTAGGTACAACACTAGTGTGTTGCTTTCAAAAAGGAAGAAATTGCATAGCCATTGAAAGTGACCCACTACAATGCAGTTTTATTCAGTAAAGAATTAATGTTATTCCATCTCTTCTAGATGAAATGCAAGAAGTTGGCTTCAGGGAAGGAGATTTTTATGAATCAAAGGTGGTAAAAATGTCAAAGGAACCTCAAGTACCATTAGTGGATTGATTGGAAAGGATCACTTTGAGGAACTTGCGGATATCAAAGACCCAATGGAAGAGAAAAATGGCACAATGGAAGCACAAAATGATTTCCAAGAAGATGATAATGTGTATGTTGAGAATGATGAATTTGGGATATATGACATTGTTGATTAGTTTTAATATGTCCTTGAAAACGATGTTCAATTTTGTAAATTTATTATGAGTTATAACTATAATGTTTTGACTTTTAAATTTTAAAATAAGAATGAATATGTATTTATTGTTGTTTTATGATGAATATTTTTTATTATTTTATTTGTATGTGAATCACTATACTAGGGAAAACAACATGAAATGTTGTCATTGTTTTACTTCAAATGTATAAATATATGGAAAAAAATGTTAATTTAAAAAAAAATCATTATTTGTGTTCTATTGTGTCCATAAAAATGCTTTATTTGACATGTTTTTTTTTGTACTAGCGGAATCAGCAACTCGCAGTTCTCGTACTCGCGTGACACAGTGTCGATTCCCATCTGTTACCTCTATAACCTTCAGGTGTGTCCACACAGCCCGCAAGCATGGGGCACGAGTAAATCGAGGTGAGAATCGAACTTGAGACCTCCTTTACATATTTCCTTCCATTTACACGACACTCTCCAATCAGTCTACACCCATGCGGGTGCTTTATTTGACATGTTATTTTAAATGGATAGGTACCGCAATATATAGGTTTTTTATTATATATGGCTTTAAAATGTACTTTTTTTCTAAATATGTAAAAATAATGTTATTTAACTACAATTGTTTTCTATGTATTGAAGTAAAGGTAAACAATGTGTTAAAAGTGATATTTTCCACTCTATTTAAAAAATATGGAACCATAAATTAATTAAGGAGACACAATTATATGAAAAATCTTAATTTCAAAAAAGTAAATGGTATACAACATTTTTAACATTGAAAGAAGCATGGAAAAATTATTAAAAACATCGTTGAAAAAAAAATAGAAAATTTTGAAAATAGATGAAAAAATAAACATTTAAAAAAATAATGTGGATACATTATGGATAAGAAAATTTAAAATATCAAAAAACAATCTAAAAAGGGAGGGGGGTGCTACTGGTAGCACAACTTTTCAAATAGAGGTAAAAAATGCAACCCCCAAAAAATGAGAACTTTGTAGAGTTCTTGTTAAGGTGGTAACTATGTTTCATGAGAACATTGCAACAAATCATCCCTGGGTGGTTGGAACAAGTCGGTGATCTTGTCATATTCAAGTTACTAAACATTAGTATTATTAGCATATACATATGGTTGTTCTAAAGGAAACAATTATATGTTCCCTCTCTAATGACAACCCTCAACTTCGTAGATAGGATCTCCATCAAAACTAAAACAACTCATATCCCATATTTATTTCCCAACATGTATAAAATCATCAATATTTTCAATCACATCATCACCTTTATTATATCATGAAGGGTCTAATGCATCCAAAGGCTCCTCTAGAACCTCTTCACTTTCCAAATCATGAAATGAATCAATATCAAAAACTAAGAAATGAGCATAACTTATCACATTCTCTTCATGTCCAGGAGGAACGGGAGATTGGATGACATCATTAAATAGAGGGGAAAATACCAATGTCTCGTCTTCATGAAGGGCTTCTTCATGGATTAGGTCTTCAACATGGTTTGTTTCATCAGATTATTTGTTTTCAGCAGATTCAAAAGGAAACTCATGTTCTACTTCGTGTATTTGGTGATATTCCTCATGAGACACCCTTTCATGATCTCGTTCTTTAATGAAATCTTCTTTGTCTTCAATGGGATCATGAGGTGATTCTTACTCCTCTTCAATGGATTGGTAACCCTCTTCATATATATACTCTTCAACTTCTTGTTCCTTAATGGATTTTTCATCTTACTCAACATGGTTAGAAAACGACCCCTCCCTTTGGAGGGCCATCATGAGATCATGGAGAATATCTTCGTATCTTTGTGTTATCGGGGCCCATTGTTTGAGAAATTCTTCGATGAATAATGTAAGAGAAGATATACTCTTTGTATTGAGAGTACACTTAACCCGATTCTTTTATCTCATTCCCAGAGATAGCAAAAATAGTCTTATTATCACATCTTGATGTGTCACATTTATCCATGAATAATTTAATACTTTCACAACATGAGTAATAGCCAAAGATGGGTCTCCATCAAATTTTGGACAATTATCCCCCAAATGTGGAGAAAAATGATTTGGGTATCCAAGAACATCCTTAATATCCAGAGAGGGAAACATTTCATGAAGTGACCATGGTTCCATAATTCCATTACTTAAGAATATGCAATCTTACAAAATTTGGGAATAGGATGACACCTCAAAACATATCAGTGGAGTCTCCAGATGATCTCCTTTGGATCATCAAAGGTAAGTGAGGAATTCTACCCTCAATGGAGTCACCAAGTAAGATTAAGGAGAAATGATTTGGAGAAATTTTATCAAAAGGATGTTGTTGGTAGAATGACTCAATCCTCCTCAGAAACAACACCAAAAATATTATCACAAGATTTGTACTTGTGTAGATCCCTCCACAAGATCCCAATATTGTGTAACAATTGGAAGAATCTACCAATGTCACCTAAGTAGAGACTTCCCTCGTTTTAGTTATGGAAGTAATTTCACTACAAGGGAGGTTTCCCTGGTGACCTCAAGGGATAAAATAAAAATATTAGCCAAGCCTACAATCCCCTATCTTCGTCACCTGATGGTTAGGTTTAGATTTAGAAGAGGAAATTGAAGGTAACGAGGTAATTGTTTCACATGTACGAGACAATAAAAAATTGCAACATAATATAGAAAATTACCAAGCAATGAGGCTCAAAATGATCTCTTAGACACTAGATGATCAATAAATGCATACAGTAGTAAATAAGTTGTACAACAACAATCAATATTTTGCAACATCAACAAGAAAAGATACTAAAAAATGTATCAAATTAGCATGAAAATGTACCCTTTAACGTGTACAATATTTTCCAATTGTTAGATGAAATTTCTGAGTAGTTTAAGACACTTATCAAAGTGTGTATGCAAAAAATTAAAGTAAATTTCAGTGGTTGTAGAAATTTTTTGTAACAATAGAATTAAATAACATTTTCCTGCAAGGATTAGGGTTAGATAAGTTAGTAATATAGATGAGAGAGAGATAGATAATATCATTTTTAAATGCTACTTTTACCATAAGAACAACTCTAGACTAGTGTCATTGTCTTCTAGGGCTTATGGAGTCAACATTCACAACCTTGAAGATTGAACTAAATGAAATGATAAATATTAGGTCTAAACCCCAAGGTGAAAACACTCTTGGGCCTTACGACTATACCTTGAAGAAAATGGCTCCCTAGGTGCAAACACTCTTGGGCCCTAGGTGCTATTTTCCCTTCTTCTTATTCCACTAGGTCAAAGATCAAAGGATGAGATTAAAACCCTAGGGTGCAAACACTTTTGGGTCATAGGTTCTTAACCCTAGAAAATAATGCTTTCACAAAACTTGGACAATAAATATTTGTGAAGGAGAGAAGCACTTATGTCTCCTTCCTATGGTTTCAACAAGACAAAGAATTAGATTCCAACAAGATAGTAATTAATACCTTAAACATTAGCAAAAGATATGAAATTGCAGAAATTACTTACTTCTCCAAGTTGTTAGACCATCCAAAACCCTAGTTGTAGAAATAAATCACCCAAGAAAGAAAACACATCCACAAAATATCCTTCTCCAAGATAGTGCATGAGTTCAAGAGACCAAGAGAGAGAAATATCGAACTTTTTGAGAGCTTTACTCCCACAAGTGTGAGAGAAAATGATCATGAAAATGAATGGAGTGCTAGTCTTATTTATAAGGAAAACGGTATCACTCAAAAAGTCACAATAATGAAAATTCATGTCTTTTAAGTGGGGCCAACCCCTCCAATTTTCTTTTACAAATGATAAATGTGCAAAAATAATATAAATTCACCACATGTGTGGTGATGTCATGCCTTAAATGGGATAGGAGGGCCTCTCTAATTCCATGTGTCATTATCTGAGGTGAAAAGGAGGTGGAAGCATGCTACATCCTCTCTCAAAGTCATCAATGGCATCCAAGTGGAAACAAATTCCATCATCTCCATCAAACCATAACATGACAGCATCACCTAAAAGCCCAACATCAAAGGTGCAAGGGGTGTCATCTGAAGAAGAAAAGGTTGTGCATCATATCTGGGTCTCCTTCAATCACCCCCCCATGCAACATCCTCCATCTAGTGCAAGATAGCCTTTGGGGTGTAGAGCCCACAGTGTGGGCTTTCTTCCCATATATGTGCCACCATGACCAAATCTATTAGAATCAAGAACATATGTCCATCATCTAAGGTCCTAAATATGTGAGAGACCATGTTTGAATGTGTCAAATCACTGGGTGACTCATTGCTTTGCATCACACATGCCAAATCATACAATAAAGGCACAATGTATTGGCTGAAAGCTTGGGGAGTTATTCAAATAACCATGTCAAGGGCATCCAAATCAATATAGAATATGAAATCAAGTAAGCCAATGTTCATAAGATATACTAGTCCTTGAATCATGCAAAGTAAGTTGTTACTTAAGATATAAGCCACATGAATAATTCACTTCAATATCCCTTTCAAGATTCACATCGGCTCGGGACTTTATGTAAGTTGGCAAGTTTTAATATGGGAGGGCATTCATCAAACCCTATTAGGTGTGCCGACCAAAAAAGTGAAAGAAAAATCCCAGGTAGATGGATATGTCTTGAGGGAAACAGTGAAAGAAAATAACCCCTCAAGAGTAAGTGTGATAGTGGTATGTGTTGGGATTGCTTCATGGTTGATGGTTTCATTGAATCCATTTCTATGAGCACCTTTGTGGAGGGTGTGCTTGATATTGAGTTACCACTTTCTAAGTGCTACATTTTTCCAAACCCCTTTATCTTCTTTTTTATTTTTCATTTTATCATATTTACAATTCCACTTTTATAAGGTTTTAAGCTATAACATCACTTCTTAGGACTAGGGTAGAGCTCAAGTTGGACTAGCCTTTGAGAGTCATTTTCTATTCTAAATTTCTTTCTTTAGTTTCATTCTTTTATTATTTTTAGAAACAACTACAATCAACTTTTTCAGGCCCCCCCAGTAGTAACCCTTTTCCCTGGGTGGTGACAACATGGGGCTAGGGTGAAACAGCTAGCCACCAAAGTGAAACAAGGTAAAAAACATGACTTCTTGAACCAACAGTCCATTATTCAACTTAAACCAATTATCCTCATATGCATTCCCAGTAAATTAAGCACAACACTTTGCATGAAAGAAGGACTAACATACCTTATGGTGATGTTGTCTTACCATCTCCCATACACTAATTTGAGTGGGTGTGATGAGCCTAGATGATATGTAGTATAAAAATAAATCTTAGGGGATTTGTTGGGTTGTTATCTGTGGTCATGTTGATCATCATCATGGTTGAAATCATTGTCTCCATTGTGGGACATGAGACATCAACTTCTTTAATTACCACTAGGCATGCAAGGGGGTAACATGACCATTGGGAAATGGAGCACCAGGTATCAAATCAATGATATGTTTGACTTGATAGTGTAGATACACCCCTACAGGTGAAGCAAAGAGGTATTGGTATTCCTCTACAAGCTTTCCAACCTATTTTTTTTATATAGAGAGACCTTGTGTTGAAGTTGTGGTGGTCATAGTGACCTTTCATTCCTTGTCTTATCAAACCATGAAGAGGAAAAAATTCACAGTATGTGAGATTACTTTCTTGCACTATTTTGCAGAGATTAATGAAATTGCAGTAGTCATAACTACCTCAAGTACCCTATAGGGATGAACTCCGAGAATGATAATGACACTACAAGATCGAGACTCATACACTGTTAGAAAAATAGGATTGCGGAGAAATAAAAAAAAACAAATGCGGAAATAAAACACAAAATATACACAATACAATAGAGACATAGATATATGTGGTTCACCCATTGTGGGCTACATCCACCAGAGAAATTTCTAGGTCCTTCCTTTTTATTATCCAGCAAAATGAAGAGACACAACCTACAACA
>JZKD02S1436058.1:0-11049 GCA_000966675.3 Picea glauca | reverse complement strand
TCCAAGGCAAGCGAAAGGGCACAGGTATGCCTTTCATATTTTTATGGTAGAATGTGTTAGGATTCATGCGGATTTGCTTATTAATGGAAGGGTAGAATGACTTGTTTTTATCATTATATTCTGTCCATGGGATAACTCAATGGGTTCTTGTTTGAGTTTGTTATCATTGTATTCTGGCAATAAAAAGAAATGAATTACAGGTCTGCATTGCAACGACATTCTGAAATTTAAATAATAAAAAGGGGTTTTGATTCCGGTCTGCCTTTTTACTTGTGTCCAGGGGTTGAAAAACGTTGGTCTCCCACTGTTTTCACTGGGGTAAACATTCGCCATGACTTTATGACTGTGCATTGATGGCCCTCCCCTTTTTATATATATATATATAAATTGCTGACTGTGTTGGTTTTTTTTTCCTCCACTTGGTATTTGCGATTGTCAATAACCCTTCCTCTGTGTTTTGTTTTTATATTGATTTGGGCGTTTTTAGATGACTGTGGGCGTTATAAATCTCTGTGGGCATTTTTACCTTGCTGTGGGTGTTTATAAACTTCTATGGGCATTTTTATATAGATGTAGGGGCAAATCGTTTTTGTAAAATCATTTTGGCAATCGTTTTTGAAAAATCGTTGTTGTAAAATCGTTCTAGCAATTCATTTTTTTACACTTCTGTGGGCAATCCATCCGAGAGGTTTCAAATGAAATTTTGTTCCTGTAATTGTATCTGGGCATTTCGTTTTTCTCTTATAATTCAGTGTTATTGTCTGGAAAATTCTCGTTGGGGTTCCTGGATACTATAATTTGGACCTGGGCGAATTCATTTTCTAGCATGCAGTGGTTTGCCCGCGATGGGCTTTGCGTTTAGATGGTTAGATTTCTCTACATTGTGTTTGTGATCTCTACTTTTGGTGTTAAAATTCGGTGCGTGTTGGTGATGTAATTCTATGCGTGTTGTTGGTTTACTGTTGTGCCAAGTCTACCCTTCGCCTCTGCAACTTAAATGTGCCCTCCCTCTGCGTCCATAATAAAAAAAATAAATAAACTCTTCTACTGCGAACCACCCTGACAGACTCCAGGCCTCACCATCTTTGGGAATTCGGGGATCTGTTATTTGCCGAGTCAGCTATAAGCCCAAAT
This sequence comes from Picea glauca, assembly GCA_000966675.3. NCBI lineage: Eukaryota > Viridiplantae > Streptophyta > Pinopsida > Pinales > Pinaceae > Picea > Picea glauca. Next base: position 9,915 of record JZKD02S1436058.1, on the reverse strand, counting down.
TGTTAGCTGCCAACGAGTCCGTGACTTCTGGAATGTTTCTTAAGTGGCCCTTAATTTACGACATGCTCTCAACATAGTTAGCTCTGTTGCTGATTATTATTCTATAATGAGCAAAGTGTACAGAACGCCCAACCTCCAGCTTTACTGCTTAGGAATTATTAATGAATAGAATTAATGTTAGTGATATGGATTATAGAACACCTAATTTCAGAGCTGTTATGGATTGTGAAATGTTTCTGTACTGAAATTTAAGTTACTGTTGTTAATTATAGAATGCGAAATCCCAATGCCTTTATTGCATATGAAAAGTTAAGGTAATGAAAGGTCAATGTAAATGCTTATGGAAGGTTATTGCGGTAAAATAAATGTAATGTCAGTGGTGAAATCATGNGCGAATTCATTTTCTAGCATGCAGTGGTTTGCCCGCGATGGACTCTGCGTTTAGATGGTTAGATTTCTCTGCGTTGTGTTTGTGATCTCTACTTTTGGTCTTAAAATTCGGTGTGGGTTGGTGATGTAATTCTATGCGTGTTGTTGGTGTACTGTTGTGCCAAGTCTACCCTTCGCCTCTGCAACTTAAATGCGCCCTCCCCCTGCGTCCATAACAAAAAAAATAAATAAACTCTTCTACTGCGAACCACCCTGACAGACTCCGGCCCTCACCATCTTCAGGAATTCGGGGATCTGTTATTTGCCGAGTCAGCTATAAGCCCAAATTGTTAGCTGCCAACGAGTCTGTGACTTCTGGAATGTGTCTTAAGTGGCCCTTAATTTACGACATGCTCTCAACATAGTTAGCTCTGTTGCTGATTATTATTCTGTAATGAGTGAAGTGTACAGAACGCCCAACCTCCAGCTTTACTGCTTAGGAATTATTAATGAACGGAATTAATGTTAGTGATATGGATTATAGAACGCCTAATTTCAGAGTTGTTATGGATTGTGAAATGTTTCTGTACTGAAATTTAAGTTACTGTTGTTAATTATAGAACGCGAAATCCCAATGCCTTTATTGCATATGAAAAGTTAAGGTAATGAAAGGTCAATGTAAATGCTTATGAAAGGTTATTGCAGTAAAATAAATGTAATGTTAGTGGTGAAATCATGTAAAAGGTAAGGTCATTGTTGTTTAAATTTGCATTGTCTTGGGAACATAAAAATGATGATACGGTTATTTAGGGTCATGGTATTGTAGTTGCATTGTTAGNTTATAAACTTCTATGGGCATTTTTATATAGATGTAGGGGCAAATCGTTTTTGTAAAATCATTTTGGCAATCGTTTTTGAAAAATCGTTGTTGTAAAATCGTTCTGGCAATTCATTTTTTTACACTTCTGTGGGCAATCCATTCGGGAGGTTTCAAATGAAATTTTGTTCCTATAATTGTATCTGGGCATTTCGTTTTTCTCTTATGATTCAATGTTATTGTCTGGAAAATTCTCGTTGGGGTTCCTGGATACTGTAATTTGGACCTGGGCGAATTCATTTTCTGGCATGCAGTGGTTTTCCCACAATGGGCTATGCATTTAGATGGTTAGATTTCTCTGTGTTGTGTTTGTGATCTCTGCTTTTGATGTTAAAATTCAGTGCGTGTTGGTGATGTAATTCTGTGCGTGTTGTTGGTTTATTGTTGTGCCAAGTCTACCCTTCACCTCTGCAACTTAAATGTGCCCTCCCTCTGCGTCCATAACAAAAAAAAAAATAAACTCTTCTACTGCGAACCACCCTGACAGACTCTGGCCCTCACCATCTTCGGGAATTCAGGGATCTGTTATTTGCCGAGTGAGCTATAAGCCCAAATTGTTAGCTGCCAACGAGTCCATGACTTTTGGAATGTGTCTTAAGTGGCCCTTAATTTATGACATGCTCTCAGCATAGTTAGCTCTGTTGCCGATTATTATTCTGTAATGAGCGAAGTGTACAGAACGCCCAACCTCCAGCTTTACTGCTTAGGAATTATTAATGAACGGAATTAATGTTAGTGATATGGATTATAGAACGCCTAATTTCAAGGTTGTTATGGATTGTGAAATGTTTCTGTACTGAAATTTAAGTTACTGTTGTTAATTATAGAACGCGAAATCCCAATGCCTTTATTGCATATGAAAAGTTAAGGTAATGAAAGGTCAATGTAAATGCTTATGRAARGTTATTGYRGTAAAATAAATGTAATGTYAGTGGTGAAATCATGTAAAAGGTAAGGTCATTGTTGTTTAAATTTGCATTGTCTTGGGAACATAAAAATGATGATACGGTTATTTAGGGTCATGGTATTGTAGTTGCATTGTTAGGATAACAATAAAATGTAAAGTCCCTGCTAATTTTAATTGCAAAGCTACTTAACATAAAGGTAAGATATNTTATCATTGTATTCTGGCAATAAAAAGAAATGAATTACAGGTCTGCATTGCAACGACATTCTGAAATTTAAATAATAAAAAGGGGTTTTGATTCCAGTCTGCCTTTTTACTTGTGTCCGAGGGTTGAAAAACGTTGGTCTCCCACTGTTTTCACTGGGGTAAACATTCGCCATGACTTTATGACTGTGCTTTGATGGCCCTCCCCTTTTTTAATATATATATATATAAATTGTTGACTGTGTTGGTTTTTTTTTCCTCCACTTGGTATTTGTGATTGTCAATAACCCTTCCTCTGTGTTTTGTTTTTATATTGATTTGGGCGTTTTTAGATGACTGTGGGTGTTATAAATCTCTGTGGGCATTTTTACCTTGTTGCGGGTGTTTATAAACTTCTATGGGCATTTTTATATAGATGTAGGGGCAAATCATTTTTGTAAAATCATTTTGGCAATCGTTTTTGAAAAATCGTTGTTGTAAAATCGTTCTAGCAATTCATTTTTTTACACTTCTGTGGGAAATCCGTCCGGGAGGTTTCAAATGAAATTTTGTTCCTGTAATTGTATCTGGGCATTTCATTTTTCTCTTATAATTCAGTGTTATTGTCTGGAAAATTCTCGTTGGGGTTCCTGGATACTGTAATTTGGACGTGGGAGAATTCATTTTCTAGCATGCAGTGGTTTTCCTGCGATGGGCTCTGCGTTTAGATGGTTAGATTTCTCTACGTTGTGTTTGTGATCTCTACTTTTGGTGTTAAAATTTGGTGCATGTTGGTGATGTAATTCTCTGTGTGTTGTTGGTTTATTGTTGTGCCAAGTCTACCCTTCGCCTCTGCAACTTAAATGCGCCCTCCCTCTGCGTCCATAATAAAATAAATAAATAAACTCTTCTACTGCGAACCACCTTGACAGACTCCAGCCCTCACCATCTTTGGGAATTCAGGGATCTGTTATTTGCCGAGTCAGCTATAAGCCCAAATTGTTAGCTGCCAACGAGTCTGTGACTTCTGGAATGTTTCTTAAGTGGCCCTTAATTTACGACATGCTCTCAACATAGTTAGCTCTGTTGCTGATTATTATTCTGTAATGAGCGAAGTGTACATAATGCCCAACCTCCAGCTTTACTGCTTAGGAATTATTAATGAATGGAATTAATGTTAGTGATATGGATTATAGAACACCTAATTTCAGAGCTGTTATGGATTGTGAAATGTTTCTATACTGAAATTTAAGTTACTGTTGTTAATTATAGAACACGAAATCCCAATGCCTTTATTGCATATGAAAAGTTAAGGTAATGAAAGGTCAATGTAAATGCTTATGGAAGGTTATTGCGGTAAAATAAATGTAATGTCAGTGGTGAAATCATGTAAAAGGTAAGGTCATTGTTGTTTAAATTTGCATTGTCTTGGGAACATAAAAATGATGATACGGTTATTTAGGGTCATGGTATTGTAGTTGCGTTGTTAGGATAACAATAAAATGTAAAGTCCCTGCTAATTTTAATTGCAAAGCTACTTAACATAAAGGTAAGATATGGTTATTTTCTGGACTTGTTTTAGTAGTTTCAATTGTGATTAAAAACAAATACCATGAAAAGTCCTTGATGGCTTGTTTGGAATATTTTTAGTATAAAAGTAAAGATATGGTTAGATCTTGGTAATGTAAATTTAGTGTTACTATTATTTACAACAATTAAAAAGTAAAGTCCTTGTTATCTAATTGAGGGTGGATATTCTTTATTAAAATCCCTATTAATAACATTATTTAAGGTGGATATTCTTAAKGACTCTAATTGGAGATAAATAAAKHKTTYGACCTTTATTCAATTATTACTAGGTTGACCTCCTCATGGTATCTTACTGGATATAATTGTGGTAATGGATTCTTTTGTTCTKCTTAATTAAGACRAGTCATTTTTAGATAATTAATTCCGCTGCATACGAATGGTAATTGTTACAATAGCATGATGAAATTAATGTTTGATTCTTGACACAACTTAGGAAGAGTTTAAAAGTGGGTGTAAATAGATCTCTACTAGTTATAAGAACTATTTATATGCTATTGTAGATTTTCTAACTCGGTTTTTATTCTCTTACTCAAATGGGACTTATTCTCCAACAAATGGTGATTTAAGTAGATGGATTGTTTGTGAGTTGTTGTAAATCGTATTTCTTGCGCCTTGTAGATAGAATGATTAATTTTAATTATGATCTAATGAGCTAACAATCCTTGATAATGATGGATTGATTCAGGACTAGATTAGTAATGCACGGTTAATTAAAGTTAATGTATGATGAGTTGCAGTAAAGTTTACTCTCACCCTTGGTTTAATTGATTTTGGTTGATAGAACAAATCTGGGTTACTCATTGATGTTGGTAGATTTAGAATTTATAGTGTTGGTATTGATTGTGTCGAGCGGGATGTAGACACCTCCACGTTCCTCATAACAGTCGTCATCCCTGAGACCTTAAATGGTTAAAATCGATGGGAACCTGGGCTTGAGCGTTGCTTATGTGTCTTGGACGTCCTAACCATTGTAGGGTAGGACGGGCGGGTAGTCAATCCTATTTATTTATCGTCGATTATTGTTCATTAGTGACAGAGATTACTAGTTTATGCCTGAGCAGTCGGCCAGGAGACTATCTGACATTCTCTCTCTCTCCGGAGCAGAGAACTAAGATTAAGCACCCTGCTTTCTTGTGCAAAAATAGTAAAATCTACTACTATGGATTCTTCCATCTGTGTTCGTACTGTGCTTAACACAGTATGTCGTTTAAATCTTTGCAGTTACCTATTGTGCGCCTTATGTCTTCTTGTTGTGATCATGGTGGTTGCATCTTGTTAGTCGTCGGGTGGCGACGTAGAGTCAAATGTGTCTGGTTCCTTTTTACACGCACGCACAGACTTAAACAACAAAAAAAAAATTGCACCTATTGTCTGAGTTGTTGTCGTAACGAGGAGGTCGTTACAAGGTAAAGGCTGAACATAGAAACCTAGCAAGATTACTACAGCCGCACACTATTCCAGAATTGAAATGGGAGGTTATTTCGATGGATTTTATTGTTGGATTGCCACTGACGGCAAGGAGACATGACTCGATTTTCGTAGTAGTAGACACTCTGACGAAGAGTGCTCACTCTATNGGGTGTAAATAGATCTCTACTGGTTATAAGAACTATTTATATGCTGTTGTAGATTTTCTAACTCGGTTTTTATTCTCTTACTCAAATGGGACTTATTCTCCGACAAATGGTGATTGAAGTAGATGGATTGTTTGTGAGTCAAGCTGTAAATTGGATTTCTTGCGCCTTGTAGATAGAATAATTAATTTTAATTGTGATCTAATGAGCTAACAATCCTTGATAATGATGGATTGATTCAGGACTAGATTAGTAATGCACGGTTAATTAAAGTTAATGTATGATGAATTGCAGTAAAGTTTACTCTCACCCTTGGTTTAATTGATTTTGGTTGATAGAACAAATCTGGGTTACTCATTGATGTTGGTAGATTTAGAATTTATAGTGTTGGTATTGATTGTGTCGGGCGGGATGTAGACACCTCCACGTTCCTCATAACAGTCGTCATCCCTGAGACCTTAAATGGTTAAAATCGATTGGAACCTGGGCTTGAGCGTTTCTTATGTGTCTTGGATGTCCTAACCATTGCAGGGTAGGACGGGCGGGTAGTCAGTCCTATTTATTTATCGTTTATTATTGTTCATTAGTGACAGAGATTACTAGTTTATGCTTGAGCAGTCGACCAGGAGCCTATCTGACATTCTCTCTCTCTCTCCGGAGCAGAGAACTAAGATTAAGCACCCTGCTTTCCTGTGCAAAAATATTAAAATCTACTACTATGGATTCTTCCATCTGTGTTCGTACTGTGATTAACATAGTATGTCGTTTAAATCTTTGCAGTTACCTATTGTGCGCCTTATGTCTTCTTGTTGTGATCATGGTGGTTGCATCTTGTTAGTCGTTGGGTGGTGACGTAGAGTCAAATGTGTCTGGTTCCTTTTTACACGCACACACACACTTAAACAAAAAAAAAAAAAATTGCACCTATTGTCTGAGTTGTTGTCGTAACGAAGAGGCCGTTACAAGGTAAAGGCTGAACATAGACACCTAGCAGGATTACTACAGCCGCACACTATTCCGAAATTGAAATGGGAGGTTATTTCGATGGATTTTATTGTTGGATTGCCACTGACGGCAAGGAGACATGACTCGATTTTCGTAGTAGTAGACACTCTGACGAAGAGTGCTCACTCTATTCCTGTGCATACGATGTATCAGGAACCTGACATATCTATAGTTTTCATCAGTGAAATTGTGAGGCTGCATGGCATGCCTAAGAGGATTATATTCGATCGAGGATCGGTGTTTACTAGACGATTTTGGACGAGTTTCCAAGAGGCCTTGGGAACCCAAATTAACTTTAGTACTGCATATCACCCAGAGACTAACGGGAAGACCAAATGAACGAACCAAACCTTGGAGGACATGTTGCGCATGTACATGATGGACTAGCAAAAGCGTTGGGAAGAATTCTTACCATTGGTGGAATTTGCTTACAACAATAGTTACCAAAGAACCATTAAGATGGCTCCTTTTGAGTTTCTTTACGAGCAACCGTGTCAGACGCCTTTGAGTTGGGATCGGCTTGAGGATAGGGTCCGGGTGGNTTTATTCAATTATTACTAGGTTGACCTCCTCATGGTATCTTACTGGATATAATTGTGGTAATGGATTCTTTTGTTCTGCTTAATTAAGACGAGTCATTTTTAGATAATTAATTCCACTGCATACGAATGGTAATTGTTACAATAGCATGATGAAATTAATGTTTAAAAGTGGGTGTAAATAGATCTCTACTGGTTATAAGAACTATTTAAATGTTGTTGTAGATTTTCTAACTCGGTTTTTATTCTCTTACTCAAATGGGACTTATTCTCCGACAAATGGTGATTTAAGTAGATGGATTGTTTGTGAGTTGTTGTAAATCGGATTTCTTGTGCCTTGTAGATAGAATGATTAATTTTAATTGTGATCTAATGAGCTAACAATCCTTGATAATGATGGATTGATTCAGGACTAGATTAGTAATGCACGGTTAATTAAAGTTAATGTATGATGAATTGCAGTAAAGTTTACTCTCACCCTTGGTTTAATTGATTTTGGTTGATAGAACAAATATGGGTTACTCATTGATGTTGGTAGATTTAGAATTTATAGTGTTGGTATTGATTGTGTCAGGCGGGATGTAGACACCTCCACGTTCCTCATAACAATCGTCATCCCTGAGACCTTAAATGGTTAAAATCGATGGGAACCTGGGCTTGAGCGTTGCTTATGTGTCTTGGAGGTCCTAACCATTGCAGGGTGGGACGGGCGGGTAGTCAGTCCTATTTATTTATCGTCGATTATTGTTCATTAGTGACAGAGATTACTAGTTTATGCCTGAGCAGTCGGCCAGGAGCCTATCTGACATTCTCTCTCTCTCCGGAGCAGAGAACTAAGATTAAGCACCCTGCTTTCCTGTGCAAAAATAGTAAAATCTACTACTATGGATTCTTCCATCTATGTTCGTACTGTGCTTAACACAGTATGTCGTTTAAATCTTTGCAGTTACCTGTTGTGTGCCTTATGTCTTCTTGTTGTGATCATGGTGGTTGCATATTGTTATTCGTTGGGTGGCGACGTAGAGTCAAATGTGTCTGGTTCCTTTTTACACGCACGCACACACTTAAACAAAAAAAAAAAAATTGCACCTATTGTCTGAGCTGTTGTCGTAACGAGGAGGCCATTACAAGGTAAAGGCTGAACATAGACACTCAGCAGGATTACTACATCCGCACACTATTCCGGAATTGAAATGGGAGGTTATTTCGATGGATTTTATTGTTGGATTTCCACTGACGGCAAGGAGACATGACTCGATTTTCGTAGTAGTAGACACTCTGACGAAGAGTGCTCACTCTATTCCTGTGCATATGATGTATCAGGAACCTGACATATCTATAGTTTTCATCAGTGAAATTGTGAGGCTGCATGGCATGCCTAAGAGGATTATATTCGATCGAGGATCGGTGTTTACTAGACGATTTTGGACGAGTTTCCAAGAGGCCTTGGGAACCCAACTTAACTTTAGTACTGCATATCACCCAGAGACTGACGGGAAGACCGAATGAAATAATCAAACCTTGGAGGACATGTTGCGCATGTACATGATGGACTAGCAAAAGCGTTGGGAAGAATTCTTACCATTGGTGGAATTCGCTTACAACAACAGTTACCAAAGAACCATTAAGATGGCTCCTTTTGAGTTTCTTTACGAGCGACCGTGTCAGACACCTTTGAGTTGGGATCGGCTTGAGGATAGGGTCTGGGTGGGACCAGAAGCGATCCAAGAAATGGAAGTTTAAATTCAAGATATAAGACAAAGGATCCAAGAAGCGCAGGATCAATAGAAGAGTTATGTCGATGCGTGTCGTGTTGACCATAGTTACGATGTGGCGATCGAGTATTCTTGCGGTTGAAACCACATAAGAGTTTGATCCAGTTGGAAAAAGGGGCTAAACTTTCTCCTAGGTTCGTGGTAACCTATGAGATTGTGGAAAGGAGAGGCCTGTGGCCTATTGACTAGCCTTGCCTAATTCTTGAGGCATTTTGCACAATGTATTTCACATCTCTGTTTGAGACATTTTGTTTAGTGATCCTACACATGTTTTGACTTGAGCACCCAGCGGGTGTCGGCTGAGGGGGTGCTCACGGCTAAGACGATATGCATCTTGGATCATCGCATTTGACAGCTACGACGTCAAATAGTGGAGCAGGTCAAGGTCCAATGGGACAACTATATTCTGCACTAAGCAACCTGGGAGGACGCATATGATATACGCCAACAGTTTCCATTTTGTTTGTTAGATAGAATTATGATACTCTGATACACATTATTTCGACACGTGGTGCACCCTTGGAGCACGTGGTGCGTCCTTAAGGGCACGTCGCGCAAGAAAAATGGAAAGAGATGAGTGGAACCTTTGGAGCATGTAGTGCATCCTGAAGGGCACGTCGCACAAGGGAAACAAATTAAGGTGAGTGGCACCTTTGGAGCACCTAGTGCGTCCTGAAGGGCACGTCACATTGTTGATGATAAATGAANCTTATTCCTTAGAGGCCCTTAGTCTCCCACAAGTTCACCTGGTCGAGTATTGACTCTAGGGTTTTTTTATATCTACCAAGTCAGTCAAGAGGTGAGTGTCACCCTTGGAGCACGTGGTGCGTCCTTAAGGGCACATCGTGCAAGAAAAATGGAAAGAGATGAGTGGAACCTTTGGAGCACGTAGTGCATCCTGAAGGGCACGTCGCACAAGGGAAACAAATTAAGGTGAGTGGCACCTTTGGAGCACCTAGTGCGTCCTGAAGGGCACGTCACATTGTTGATGATAAATGAATGAACCTAGATGGCCTTAGGATGAATAACGTGTTAAGAATTTTTAAAAACAAATTCCCTAATAAAATGTCACCCAGTACGAAAATTTAAGGTCTAA
>JZKD02S1436047.1:0-11049 GCA_000966675.3 Picea glauca | reverse complement strand
CGAGGTAGAGGCAGGGGGGTTACAGGACTCAGGTGTCTATAACCAAGCCGGGACACAGATCTATGATTACTATTACTTCACAGAGTACTTAGGAACAATATGCATCAACCTATTAGTCTTACTTACATCGCAGATCAAACCCTAATTGTAGATTGGCGCAGTAACAACGATGAAATAAACATCGCACTTAGAATCATAAGTTAGATCTAGCACATCCAACATGAATAAAACACTAAGCATTCATAGATATATCTATTACACATATCAATCAATGCACTAAGCAAATCCACAACATAAACATCATAGCATAAAGAAAACCATCAACACATGATAAACGTGGTGCACCCCAGTGTGGGGCTACGTCCACCAACTTATTTTTCTTCTTTATTAGTCTTCAATCTCTTACATTCGTCTTCTCCCATGCACTAAGCCATATAGCCAAGCTTCACACTGGATAGGTGATCTTCACACTAAGCACCAAATCCACCTTCCCAAAATCAGGTCAAGGCACAGAGCCAACTCCTCTATCAGACACGAAGCCTTACATACATGTTCTGTTGCATAAATAAACTCATAACTACTTTCCTCTTGCACTTATCCAATTACATCCCCGTCACTACATCGCTAGGCTACTTCTACCTTACAATATTTAATTATTTATACTTTTACATTTATAAAAAGTCCTAATCACGGGTAAACCCATGGGTCGACATCCCATACCCATTACAAAACCCTAATAACCCTATGTTGGGTCCACAAATCCCACAAAACCACTGATATCTCACAATCTCAGCTCCGCCTGGGCGCTTCAGCTTTGAACAACCTGTCGAAGTCTGAAAAGGTGGTCAAACCTAACCAATGTTTCCCCAAAACTTAGTCGAGGGCCAACAGTTGAATATCTAAACAATATCTGAAATGTTCAAAGGCCACCATATGATTTTATGTTGTAAAATCATCTTCTCCATTGAATTTAGGAATATATTTGAAAATTTGAGGAGGTAAATCATGAAGAACATATGGTATTTTAAGAGGTTTATATCGATTTAAAGCCCAAGGGTGAATATTTTCAGGTTGATCACAAAGTATATGAGAGACTAAAGGAATTGGCAAATTAATATCATCCTCAACTGGTTTACAAGACTAACTATGTTCTAAAAGAATAGGAATTTGTAATTTTTGATCGGGAAATCTCTCAAATGATATTAGTGCAATAGGTTGATCATTACTTTCAGAGGACAATAATAATAAAGGCTTATCTACTTGAGTAAAAGAAGAAGTTAGGGTTTCTTTTTCAAAGATATGAAATGAAGTTTTGAAATTATGATTCTTTGAATGAACAAGATAGTATAACACCTTTTATAGATGTATAAGAGAGAACAACAAAGGAACAAACATCATATCTAAAGTATATTGAAAGAAACTTGTCATTTGGTACCTAATCATTGGGAAAAAGTTCTTCATTTATTTGTCAACATGGCTCACTTCCCAATGGAGTCTTGAAAATATGATTGGAAACACAATGGATTCGCTAGGTGAAGGATGATTAAAGAGCCTACAAGTGTCTGATTCTTTTAACCAACATAAATCGTATATGTTAAATTTCATACTCCCAAGGAAGATAAGTCTTTCAAATCCACTCCCCAGAAACACCGCCAAAAACACGTTGTTCATGAGATTTTTCTAGGCTCAAAGAACAATGTCAACACTTCTCATAATAATAATTCAATTGATTAAAATGACCTTTTTATGCCCCTAATTTAATCTAATCTTTCAATGAATAATAATCATAAATAAAGAGGCCTAATCTCATCATAAAGTTCTCTTAAAATTAATAAGATGAAAATCACTGTTGAGATAAACAATAATTTAAAGGAGCAATGTATCCAATATTGATAAATATTACTTCATCTCCAATATAAAAAATAATAGAGGATTTACCTATGTCATGAAATATGAAGAATTTTAACAAAATATAAAAGCATAGGTCTTACTTAACCCACAACAAAGAAGAGGAAATGTTTTACTTGTATACTTGTTCTATAATTTACTACAGTGGAGGTTGTACCAAGTTACAACAACTATGGCGTGGATAAACTGATTAGAAGAGAATGGTTTATGGAAACATAGAGAAGAATCACATAAACCCTAGAAACGAAAATCAAAATCTCTCTATCTTATGTAGAAATATTTTTTATTGAACTCTCTGTATTTTCTCATGGCGCAAAAAGTCCCTTTACATTGAATTTACATCAACATTTATATAGAGGGATAATAATAGAATTTGTTATTCGATCCTTTTTTTCATGGATCTATAACTATAATATGGTATTTGATTTCTAAAAATGGATCAATTTAGTTAGATAATCTTTGGATTCCTTTAATCGTTGAAGAAAAACCCTCATTTTTTTGATTGAATGCCCCAAATTATATTTTAATATCATCATTACACGACAACCATTGGATCACCAAGATAATTTATCAATATCATTGGTTCTTTGATTAATAATATTTCGCGACCATTGTTTTAATCCCACATTCATCGATAAATATGTTATGCATGGATTTATATTGAATAATCATTCCCAATTGATTTGAAATGAATGAGCAGGCCCCAGAACCCCATCCATAGTGTAACCTTTTAGAAATGGGTCCTAAATTTACCAGATCAACCTATCCTTAACAAACATACAACTTCAATAATCAAACCTAGTGTATGGTGACCCAACTTGACGTGGCATGTTGACGTCACCACAATCACATGGCACCCCCTCATCGGTCCCTATTTTCATTGATGTGGTAGAAGTACATTCCATGTGTCCCCTTTATATTTTTCATGTCTCAAAAATTCCACATGTCCACGTGGTAATCATTCATTAGATGGGTGATGTGGCACTCCACATGTAAGAGTTTAGTTGTCTACCAGACTAGAAAAGATCATGAGAAGGGTTTCAAAAAATGTTTGACATCCTAGTGATCCTATAGCCGATATCCTGGCATGACTTGGAACCTCTTGGTTGGTGATCAGATCAAATCGATATGTTGTGCAACTGTAGTCTAGGATTGTTATGATCCAATAGCCAGGAGCCCAACATGACTTGGAACCTCTTGGTTGGTTGCATACATCGGCTGATGTATGCTAGTCCTCGGATTGTCGGAATATTTTGGGATTAACCTTTCTAGTATATCTTGATGTACGAGATCCGAAAGAATCTCATTCGTTGATCTGATATATCCCAGATCCGATCTCCATCGTTGATCTAGAGCCTGATCCATTATGTGTCATCGATTTGATATGTTTTTTGGAGAAAAAGACTTCAACCCCGAAGATGTCATGCTGACATCATATGGATGTGTGGAAGCTCTATATTGGTGTTGAGTTGGTATGCCACATGGGAGTTTGACCTGGCACCATATTAGGACTATATGAAAAATATCTCAGATATGGTGAACTTTTAGGGTCCGATGGTTTGACATGACCTCATTGTTGATGTCTTCTATTAGGTCTGATGGCTACATGGAAACCTCCTATTGATTTGTGTTGGTGTTGAGGTGGAAAATAATGTCACATGTCACCTGGATATTGTGCTAACCCATACATCTGGCAGGTTCCACGTGCCCACCTGGCATCTACTGGTTGGCATTGTCATTGTTCTTCTAGTGGGTGATGTGGCGTCGAATTGGGTCATTATTATGATTCTTGTTAAAGTTTTACCATCCGGGAGGTTGGTGATCCAACACCCCAATGATCCAATAGAAGGAGATTTGAATTACAAAGGAACCTTTGGGAACCATAAAATGATGAGAATCATTGATCTATGCCCGAGAGAAAATATAGGTCATCGATCTCCATATTTTACCTTGATTGACCTACACGCAAACATTATTTTATTAGTTTAAAATATTATATTAAACAAAATAAATCTAGTTTTATATATACAAGAACAATATGAAACACATAACTAAAATATGATTTTAAATGATTAAAACTAAATCAAAGAAATTAAAATATAAGTTTAAAACTAAAATTAATAAATATAAAAATTAACACAAAATAAGAAAAGGAAAATTAATCTAATAGAATAAAATCAAATTAACATTTAGATAAACAAAGTAAATAGGAAAGAAAACATATTCTAATAAAAAAATTGAATTTTTATTTAGAATTTTAACCTATGTTACAACACACCATGTTATCCCTAAAGTTTTCACTAGACTGCAATAGGGAAAAGCTAGGGAATTGATATCCCCAATTCCTAGGGATAACTAAAGAGATGATGTCTCGAGGCCCTTAGGTTGAAAACATGGAGTACCGAGAGACAACTTGACCAACAATGTCCACTTGCGGAGATAGAGGCCTTCTTCACCACCACATATCTCAGGTTCATCATGAGGGTATAGAGCACATCAGCTTGCTTCTGGAAGGCATTTGGCCTTGCTCCATGAGGTATATCCAGGTATTATGGTGAGTGTCATTTCAATATTTGAGGCATTTGAGTTTGTTGCATTTTAAATTGCTTTTGATTATGTAATGTCTTCTTGGAAATTATGCTCCTTGCCTTATTTCACCTTGGTGGTTGACATTGCGCCATAGTAAGTGGTCACCCTTAAGGATAGGTTTGTTATTGGGAGGTCCTATTGATGAGTCATCATGTCATTCTCGACCATGCTTGTCACTTTTCACACTTCATCCCCTCATATCCTTACCTTTTGGTATTTTCGAGTATACTGACCCAAGAAGGGATTGTCCCTTATTTCATGGGAAGAAGGAGTTGANAGGGAATTGTTATCCCCAATTCCTAGGGATAACTAAAGAGATGATGTCTTGAGGCCCTCAGGTTGCAAACATGGAGTACCGAGAGACAACTTGACCAACAATGTCCACTTGCGGAGATAGAGGCCTTCTTCACCACCACATATCTCAGGTTCATCATGAGGGTATCGAGCACATCAGCTTGCTTCTGGAAGGCATTCGGCCTTGCTCCATGAGGTATATCCAGGTATTATGGTGAGTTTCATTTCAATATTTGAGGCACTTGATTTTGTTGCATTTTAAACTGCTTTTCATTATGTAATGTCTTCTTGGAAATTATGCTCCTTGCCTTATTTCACCTTGGTGGTTGACATTGCGCCATAGTAAGTGGTCACCCTTATGGATAGGTTTGTTATTGGGAGGTCCTATTGATGAATCATCATGTCATTCCCGACCATGCTTGTCACTTTTCACACTTCATCCCCTCATATCCTTACCTTTTGGTATTTTCGAGTATACTGACCCAAGAAGGGATTGTCCCTTATTTCATGGGAAGAAGGAGTTGAAGGCCCATAGGCTTGTAGCTGGAAAAATATAGAAGAGAATAATTAACCTTGTATATTCTCTCCAAGGGATCTCGAGGACAATGAAATGTCTCTCATAAGAAACTGATGGGACCCATGAAAAAATAAATAATACAAAATGCCAACCAAAGTGGAGCATGTGTGGGCAATATTTGTCATGCTTAGGTAGAAGCCCCACACCTTTTCTTAAACTTGGGGAATCATTATGTGATCAGGTTTGAGTCAAGGTGGGCATTGTTTTTCATGCTTAGGTAGAATCCCCACCTTCCCTTCAACTTGGAAACATATTAAAGAAACAAAAGTCAATAAATGGGTTTGGAAAAAGGATGCATTGAAAGCGAAGGTGAATCACACCCTGTACAAATGCACCCATAAATGAGACACTAGGATTTATATAAATAAGAATCATTTCATTTCATTTTTGACATAACTCTCCCATCTTGGAGAGGATCCTTGGCTGAAATTTTTTCCCCTTTTGGGAAATTTTATTTATCTCTCTTTGCTACTTGCACATTTGATGGTTTTTCTTGTCTATTGGATGGATAAGTAAGGTACTATCTTCTTGGAGACTATTTCTTTCTTTTATGGTGGATTTTATTGGTTAAAAGGATTTTATCTTGTTAATTCTTGGACTAGGTAAGGAATCTCTCTTGGTATTTCTTCTTTTCTTGGTTAAAAGGTTAATTTGCTAAGATTTTGGAGAGCATAAAGGAATACAACCCCACTAAGCCCATCATAATTGTCTTGGAATAATGTTTTGCACAAAGGAATACTAGGATGAGTAAAAGGGTTTACACCCTCCTAGGGTTTTCCTTAGCTAGTTTTATTTTCCTTAGGGAGTAAAAGGGATTACACCCCCAAGGAAGTATCACAACTATCTCTTTCATTTTTAAAGACTCCANGAGGGCCAACAGTTGAATATCTAAACAATATCTGAAATGTTCAAAGGCCACCATATGATTTTATGTTGTAAAATCATCTTCTCCATTGAATTTAGGAATATATTTGAAAATTTGAGGAGGTAAATCATGAAGAACATATGGTATTTTAAGAGGTTTATATCGATTTAAAGCCCAAGGGTGAATATTTTCAGGTTGATCACAAAGTATATGAGAGACTAAAGGAATTGGCAAATTAATATCATCCTCAACTGGTTTACAAGACTAACTATGTTCTAAAAGAATAGGAATTTGTAATTTTTGATCGGGAAATCTCTCAAATGATATTAGTGCAATAGGTTGATCATTACTTTCAGAGGACAATAATAATAAAGGCTTATCTACTTGAGTAAAAGAAGAAGTTAGGGTTTCTTTTTCAAAGATATGAAATGAAGTTTTGAAATTATGATTCTTTGAATGAACAAGATAGTATAACACCTTTTATAGATGTATAAGAGAGAACAACAAAGGAACAAACATCATATCTAAAGTATATTGAAAGAAACTTGTCATTTGGTACCTAATCATTGGGAAAAAGTTCTTCATTTATTTGTCAACATGGCTCACTTCCCAATGGAGTCTTGAAAATATGATTGGAAACACAATGGATTCGCTAGGTGAAGGATGATTAAAGAGCCTACAAGTGTCTGATTCTTTTAACCAACATAAATCGTATATGTTAAATTTCATACTCCCAAGGAAGATAAGTCTTTCAAATCCACTCCCCAGAAACACCGCCAAAAACACGTTGTTCATGAGATTTTTCTAGGCTCAAAGAACAATGTCAACACTTCTCATAATAATAATTCAATTGATTAAAATGACCTTTTTATGCCCCTAATTTAATCTAATCTTTCAATGAATAATAATCATAAATAAAGAGGCCTAATCTCATCATAAAGTTCTCTTAAAATTAATAAGATGAAAATCACTGTTGAGATAAACAATAATTTAAAGGAGCAATGTATCCAATATTGATAAATATTACTTCATCTCCAATATAAAAAATAATAGAGGATTTACCTATGTCATGAAATATGAAGAATTTTAACAAAATATAAAAGCATAGGTCTTACTTAACCCACAACAAAGAAGAGGAAATGTTTTACTTGTATACTTGTTCTATAATTTACTACAGTGGAGGTTGTACCAAGTTACAACAACTATGGCGTGGATAAACTGATTAGAAGAGAATGGTTTATGGAAACATAGAGAAGAATCACATAAACCCTAGAAACGAAAATCAAAATCTCTCTATCTTATGTAGAAATATTTTTTATTGAACTCTCTGTATTTTCTCATGGCGCAAAAAGTCCCTTTACATTGAATTTACATCAACATTTATATAGAGGGATAATAATAGAATTTGTTATTCGATCCTTTTTTTCATGGATCTATAACTATAATATGGTATTTGATTTCTAAAAATGGATCAATTTAGTTAGATAATCTTTGGATTCCTTTAATCGTTGAAGAAAAACCCTCATTTTTTTGATTGAATGCCCCAAATTATATTTTAATATCATCATTACACGACAACCATTGGATCACCAAGATAATTTATCAATATCATTGGTTCTTTGATTAATAATATTTCGCGACCATTGTTTTAATCCCACATTCATCGATAAATATGTTATGCATGGATTTATATTGAATAATCATTCCCAATTGATTTGAAATGAATGAGCAGGCCCCAGAACCCCATCCATAGTGTAACCTTTTAGAAATGGGTCCTAAATTTACCAGATCAACCTATCCTTAACAAACATACAACTTCAATAATCAAACCTAGTGTATGGTGACCCAACTTGACGTGGCATGTTGACGTCACCAC
Source organism: Picea glauca (assembly GCA_000966675.3). Taxonomy (NCBI): domain Eukaryota; kingdom Viridiplantae; phylum Streptophyta; class Pinopsida; order Pinales; family Pinaceae; genus Picea; species Picea glauca. The sequence continues at coordinate 2,940 of JZKD02S1436047.1, read as the reverse complement.
AATCACATGGCACCCCCTCATCGGTCCCTATTTTCATTGATGTGGTAGAAGTACATTCCATGTGTCCCCTTTATATTTTTCATGTCTCAAAAATTCCACATGTCCACGTGGTAATCATTCATTAGATGGGTGATGTGGCACTCCACATGTAAGAGTTTAGTTGTCTACCAGACTAGAAAAGATCATGAGAAGGGTTTCAAAAAATGTTTGACATCCTAGTGATCCTATAGCCGATATCCTGGCATGACTTGGAACCTCTTGGTTGGTGATCAGATCAAATCGATATGTTGTGCAACTGTAGTCTAGGATTGTTATGATCCAATAGCCAGGAGCCCAACATGACTTGGAACCTCTTGGTTGGTTGCATACATCGGCTGATGTATGCTAGTCCTCGGATTGTCGGAATATTTTGGGATTAACCTTTCTAGTATATCTTGATGTACGAGATCCGAAAGAATCTCATTCGTTGATCTGATATATCCCAGATCCGATCTCCATCGTTGATCTAGAGCCTGATCCATTATGTGTCATCGATTTGATATGTTTTTTGGAGAAAAAGACTTCAACCCCGAAGATGTCATGCTGACATCATATGGATGTGTGGAAGCTCTATATTGGTGTTGAGTTGGTATGCCACATGGGAGTTTGACCTGGCACCATATTAGGACTATATGAAAAATATCTCAGATATGGTGAACTTTTAGGGTCCGATGGTTTGACATGACCTCATTGTTGATGTCTTCTATTAGGTCTGATGGCTACATGGAAACCTCCTATTGATTTGTGTTGGTGTTGAGGTGGAAAATAATGTCACATGTCACCTGGATATTGTGCTAACCCATACATCTGGCAGGTTCCACGTGCCCACCTGGCATCTACTGGTTGGCATTGTCATTGTTCTTCTAGTGGGTGATGTGGCGTCGAATTGGGTCATTATTATGATTCTTGTTAAAGTTTTACCATCCGGGAGGTTGGTGATCCAACACCCCAATGATCCAATAGAAGGAGATTTGAATTACAAAGGAACCTTTGGGAACCATAAAATGATGAGAATCATTGATCTATGCCCGAGAGAAAATATAGGTCATCGATCTCCATATTTTACCTTGATTGACCTACACGCAAACATTATTTTATTAGTTTAAAATATTATATTAAACAAAATAAATCTAGTTTTATATATACAAGAACAATATGAAACACATAACTAAAATATGATTTTAAATGATTAAAACTAAATCAAAGAAATTAAAATATAAGTTTAAAACTAAAATTAATAAATATAAAAATTAACACAAAATAAGAAAAGGAAAATTAATCTAATAGAATAAAATCAAATTAACATTTAGATAAACAAAGTAAATAGGAAAGAAAACATATTCTAATAAAAAAATTGAATTTTTATTTAGAATTTTAACCTATGTTACAACACACCATGTTATCCCTAAAGTTTTCACTAGACTGCAATAGGGAAAAGCTAGGGAATTGATATCCCCAATTCCTAGGGATAACTAAAGAGATGATGTCTCGAGGCCCTTAGGTTGAAAACATGGAGTACCGAGAGACAACTTGACCAACAATGTCCACTTGCGGAGATAGAGGCCTTCTTCACCACCACATATCTCAGGTTCATCATGAGGGTATAGAGCACATCAGCTTGCTTCTGGAAGGCATTTGGCCTTGCTCCATGAGGTATATCCAGGTATTATGGTGAGTGTCATTTCAATATTTGAGGCATTTGAGTTTGTTGCATTTTAAATTGCTTTTGATTATGTAATGTCTTCTTGGAAATTATGCTCCTTGCCTTATTTCACCTTGGTGGTTGACATTGCGCCATAGTAAGTGGTCACCCTTAAGGATAGGTTTGTTATTGGGAGGTCCTATTGATGAGTCATCATGTCATTCTCGACCATGCTTGTCACTTTTCACACTTCATCCCCTCATATCCTTACCTTTTGGTATTTTCGAGTATACTGACCCAAGAAGGGATTGTCCCTTATTTCATGGGAAGAAGGAGTTGAAGGCCCATAGGCTTGTAGCTGGAAAAATATAGAAGAGAATAATTAACCTTGTATATTCTCTCCAAGGGATCTCGAGGACAATGAAATGTCTCTCATAAGAAACTGATGGGACCCATGAAAAAATAAATAATACAAAATGCCAACCAAAGTGGAGCATGTGTGGGCAATATTTGTCATGCTTAGGTAGAAGCCCCACACCTTTTCTTAAACTTGGGGAATCATTATGTGATCAGGTTTGAGTCAAGGTGGGCATTGTTTTTCATGCTTAGGTAGAATCCCCACCTTCCCTTCAACTTGGAAACATATTAAAGAAACAAAAGTCAATAAATGGGTTTGGAAAAAGGATGCATTGAAAGCGAAGGTGAATCACACCCTGTACAAATGCACCCATAAATGAGACACTAGGATTTATATAAATAAGAATCATTTCATTTCATTTTTGACATAACTCTCCCATCTTGGAGAGGATCCTTGGCTGAAATTTTTTCCCCTTTTGGGAAATTTTATTTATCTCTCTTTGCTACTTGCACATTTGATGGTTTTTCTTGTCTATTGGATGGATAAGTAAGGTACTATCTTCTTGGAGACTATTTCTTTCTTTTATGGTGGATTTTATTGGTTAAAAGGATTTTATCTTGTTAATTCTTGGACTAGGTAAGGAATCTCTCTTGGTATTTCTTCTTTTCTTGGTTAAAAGGTTAATTTGCTAAGATTTTGGAGAGCATAAAGGAATACAACCCCACTAAGCCCATCATAATTGTCTTGGAATAATGTTTTGCACAAAGGAATACTAGGATGAGTAAAAGGGTTTACACCCTCCTAGGGTTTTCCTTAGCTAGTTTTATTTTCCTTAGGGAGTAAAAGGGATTACACCCCCAAGGAAGTATCACAACTATCTCTTTCATTTTTAAAGACTCCA
>JZKD02S1436036.1:0-11049 GCA_000966675.3 Picea glauca | reverse complement strand
TATATATATATATATATATATATATATATATATATATATATATATATATATATTTGTGAATAAATTAAATTTCTTATTCCCTTTCGCATTACAAGATTTTAACTAAGGTCATAATTATTATTTATGTGGTTTTTATTTTTATTATTATTATAGTTATATATATATATATATAGTGAGATAAAATTTTACCACTGGCACAATTTAGACTTAGGCCTTAAATTTCATATTGGGCGACATTTAATTAGGGAAATTGTTTTAAAAATTACTTAACATGTTATTTGTCTTAGGGCCATCTAGATTCATCCCTATATCATCAACAATGCGATGTGCCCTTCAGGATGCAATAGGTGCTCCAAGAGTGCCACTCGCCTCATCTGTTCCCTTGTGCGATGTGCCCTTTAGGATGCACTATGTGCTCCAAGGGTTCCACTTGCCTCATTTTTTCCCTTGTGTGATGTTCCCTTCAGGACGCACTGCATGCTCCAAGGGTGCCACTCGCCTCTTGACTGACTTGGTAGACATCAATAACCCCTAGAGTCAATACTCCGGCAGGTGAACTTGTGGGAGACTAAGGGCCTCTAAGGAATAAGGCCCCCGCCTTATTGCATGCCCCTTAGAATCATCGTGAGCGATTGTCTCAGTCTTCCCTCATGGCATCTTGGGTCCTCTCGAACTAGGTAAATGCTAACCTACAGTTCGAGCCACGGTGGGAGTGCTAGTAGGCTGTGGTAGGGCTGTTGTCCACACCTCTCCCTCAACATCTATGGTAGTCATGCGTGAATCCTTTACTCCACATGTGAGTCTATTCGGAAAGCTTTCATCACCTTGCATCATCAACAAATCATGTCAGAACATATCCATATCATATCATCTAATCATATGCACTAATATCACAGTAAAACAATCAAACCCCAGTGGTACACTCCCTGACTCGATCCGAAGTCCAAGGGGTTCCATCGATGCCTCTGCATCCTCGAGGTCCAAAATCCTACACACTCAGTAAACCAAGTCAATAGCACCTGTATATGTCAATGCAGTAAAACAACATGTCATCAACCCATAACGCCTCATAATCAAATCAAAGGTTTTAATAGCGTAATAATCTGGATCACTTGCGAGAAAGTGTCTTCAAAGAATAATTCTTCTCAGTGCACCAGAGTGGGATGTTACATACACCGCCTCTTGGTCTAAACTTCATCCTGAATTTTCACAGTATAAATGTCAAAATAAAGTGTATCACAGTATCATAGGTCTATCTATCAAATAAAAATGGAAACTGTTGGTGCATACCATATGTGTCCTCCCAGGTTGCTGAGTGCGGACTATAATTGTCCCACTGGACTTTGACCTGCTCTATCGTTCGACGTCGTAGATGTCAAACGTGATGATCCAAAATGCGGACCAGATCAACCATGAGTGCTCCCTCGTCCGATGCCCGCAAGGTGCTCAAATTGAATCATGTGAAGGATCACTAATCATAAAGTCTCAAAAGAGACGTGAAATACATCATGCATGCGCCTCAAGAATCAGGAAAGGCTAGTCATCAGTCCACGAACCTAGGATATAGTTTAGCCCCCCCCAAAAAAGACTCGATCACCACAACGTAACTATGGTCGACACGACGCGCATCATCGTAACTCTTCTGTCGATCCTATGCTTCCTTGATCCTTTGTCTTAAAGTTCTCATTTAAGCTTCCAATTCTTGGATCGCTTTTGGTCCCACTTGGGTCCTATCTACAAGCCGATCCCAAGTCAAAGGTGCCTGACATGGTCGCCTGTAAAGAAACTTAAAAGGTACCATATTAATGGTGCTCTAGTAAATGTGGTTATAAGCGAATTCCACCAGTGGCGAGAATTCCTCCCAACGCTTTTGTTGGTCCAGCATGTACAAGCGCAACCTTCCCTCCAAGGTCTGGTTCATTTCTTCGGTTTTCCTGTCAGTCTCCGGGTGATACGTAGTACTAAAGTTAAGTTGGGTTCCCAAGGCCTCATGGAAACTCGTCCAAAATCGTCCAGTAAACACTGATCCTCTATCGGATATAATCCTCTTAGGCACGCCATGCAGCCTCACACTCTCGGTGATGAAAACTCTAGCTATGTCGGGTGCCTGATATGTCGTACACACAAGAGTAAAGTGAGCACTCTTCATGAGAGTGTCTACTATTACAAAAATCGAGTCATGTCTCCTTATCATCAGTGGCAATCCAACAATAAAATCCATCGAAATAGCCTCCCATTTCGATTCCAGAATAGCGTGTGGTTGTAGTAATCCTGCTGGGTGTCTATGTTTAGCCTTTACCTGCTAACATTCTGGACATAGTTGACTATGTATGCCTTCATTCCCATCCAGAAGAATAAGGGTTTAAGGTCCACCCTCATCTTCGTGACTCCCAGGTGAGCCATGTAAACTGCTCTATGAGCCTCGCTCAGGATCAACATTCTCAACTTGTCGTTCGGTGGTATGTAAATCCAAATTTTAAACCTCAATAAACCATCTCTATCAAATGAAAATCCTTCAAATTGTGGTACCATCATTGTGTTTGGTCCAGTAAAATCCTCGACCTCTTTGTACCAGTCATCATTACGTTGTAAAGTTATAATCTTTTCACGCAGATTCGTCTGAAGAGGCAGCATCGAAAATATGCGTGGTCTCTGACTCAATGCATCCACCACTTGGTTCACTGTCTCTTTTATGTAAGTAATCTCAAAGACATACTCGCTCATAAATTCCGACCAACTCCGTTGTCGCACGTTCAGGTTGCTAGAAGGCAACGAAAACAATAGGGAACCACACAACTGACGACGAACACAAGCACGTCGTCCAGGCTACATGCAATTAAGACTCCACTCATTGGCACAGGGGAAACTAGGCGAAACAAGCGTAGAACAAAAAGGGGGAACGACTACCCTCCCGATGCAAACAAGGCTTCTCTACAAGATAAGAGACAACACTCCCTCTCCTGACACAACGAACTTGACGAACAAGACTGGAACCTCAATGTGCGCTAATCGATGCATGAAGGCGTTCCACCCATGCGCCCAAGAAACTTGCACGCTCAACAACAATCACCCAGAAGGCACCTACTCAGGCCAAGTTCTCGTTCTCCTCAATCAAAGGGAGCACAATGATCCCCAACTCAAGGATCATGTCATTTCCAGTTGATAGGCGTGACAACAACCATGGCGCACCAACAAAGATACCCTCACCACCAGCTAACATCAACGTGCTAGGATATCATCTAACATGTGACAAAAAAACCCTAGCACCCAACCGACAAGTTAATAAGTCGACCAATACAATCATGCAACGCTAAGAGTCTCTTGCTCAACAAATCAATCTGAGAACGGTAAGAGATTATCGTTAGCTCATGCAACTCGAAGAAACTGTAATCCCAATCCCTGGGTGAGATAAGTATCTACTATTATCCTTTAACACCGGAACTATTCTAAAAATATTGTTGTCCTTACAAGTAAAAATTGCAGTCCTTAAATGACCTAGTTGTCCCTTACTTTAAAACTAAATAGACATAAGTGTTTTTCCTTAAGAAGGGTTCGCTAGCTAAGAATTCATAAACAAGTTGAAAAAGGGACTAGTGAAAGGGCTAAAGTCCGCCAATAAGAAAATCCTCAAATTACTATAAGAAAACCAATAAATTTTCGTTGCCAACACTACCAAGGCTGTCTCTAAGTGAGTTGTTGTCAATTAAGAAGTTACTCTCCACTATATGAATGTGAGAAGGTTGTAAGTAATATTGCTAAGACAACTATATTATTGATGGAATTTAAGGATGTGTTAGGAAGAATCGAATAGGATAGAATAGTGTGAACAACTGTAAGGGTAAATAAGTACTGCAGAGTGAGCTAGAGATACAATATCACCAGTAAAAGGTGACGCTGGGTGTGTATGTATAGCGAAAAAGTTGGGTAAAAATATATGGTGAAATTAAAAATCGCGGAGTGTATAGATTGGTAATGTTGTCTAAAGCACATGTGTTGGTTGTTCCTTTTTTAAAAACAAACTACTATGCAAATAAGCAACAAGCTATCTATAAATAGTATTTAAGATGTTAAAAATCTTCTATCGTAGTCAATTAACAACAATAAAAATTCGTTGTCCTGGCCATGCTAACACGCCTTCCAGAAGCACATCTATTTAAGCTATTTAAGCTATCTATAAACAGTATTTAAGCTATCTATAAACAATATTTAAGCACATGCTAACACTCCTTCCAGAAGCGCAGGCTAGCGATTTAAGCACCCTGGTCTGTAAAGGAGTTAAGGTTGTCCTCTAAGGACGTCCATTAGAAGGTAGTGGTTGTGGTTAATCATCTTAACAAAGGGATTTAAATGATAATCAAATGCTTGTCAAATTATTAGATCATGGTCAATCTCTACAGCCAAAAACAAGCTCTCATTCCCTAAACTCACGTTGTTACATGTTGTCTTCACCTTTACCAAATGAAGACGCAGTCAACCGTAGTAGAAATAACACCAAACCGAATACTACCAACAGTCAATTTCCTAAACGAACTATGAGTAGACATTTTCCATTGATCGATGGATAATTGTTTTCTAGCACAACCATCAAGCACTGAATTCGTGTCCCAAGGCGTGGGTAACATTCACAGCCCAAAGGAAACCAATTCCTCAGTCCAAGGTAGATCTAAAGTTTCCAATACAATATGAAAGAAGACCTATCCACGTAGAGACAGGCCTACAATAATCCGCAGACAGGTGTAAAGATCACTATCACCCCCATTCGCTGTCGATTTCCCATTGCTATCTATAAAATGAAAGATATAGATGAAAAATAAAACTATGGCTGGTAGATACAATTGCCATCAATTAAATCGATACAGTTGGAGTTTAAAAAAAAGGTGGATCAAAGTTAATCGCTTGTGCCAACGCACCTGAAGAGAATCTCATTCGTCGTTTGACAATTTAAAAGAAAGGTCATTGTGCAAGGCTCCAGAAGGGGGTTTACAAGGCTATCGGAAAAACGTAGGGAAAAGAAATTCTTGGATAACAGATGGCACTTTCCAAGGGCAATGCAGTCTCCCAGGGAAATATTCTCCAGAGGAATAAATCCTTTCGGAAACGAAACAAAATCAAATGCAGAGCAACAAATCGTGGTTTATTACAGTCTTAAAATGACAATCGCCAGAGTAGCATAATTTGTTCTTAAATGCAGTCTTAACAATAGCCAGGCAGAGAATAAATCGTTACACCAACGGTCTTAACATTAGCAAAATCCAGAGTGTTATATCCAGCCATGGGGACGCACTCAGGGTATACAGAAAAACACAGAACGATAAATCATAGAAAAATATATAAAAAACATAGGGTTAATCTTTAGCCATCAATGCATAAAAACACAGAGTTATAATTCTCTGACAATACATAAAATAGAGGGTTAAGATTTTTATCCATCAACACATAGAAACACGGTAATTTAAAATTGCAGAGAACAGTAAGAGGAACGCAAGGATCCATGGGGAAAGTCATTGAGATGACTGCAGAGATAAACCAACAAGAACACAAGACAACAATCATCCAAGGAAAAACAACTGAGGTAGATGGATGACAGGAATTTCCTTCGCTCCTCATCCTTGCACAGAAAAGCAGGTTGTTGAGATCCATAGGTCTTTTAATGCTAAGGCGACGACCATAGATCAGGATCCTGGCTGACTTCTCAGGCGAGGACTGAGGAGCTAGGGACGAAGGAAAACAACCAATAGGGTCACATTTGACACCACTGGGTGGTCACAACATGCCGTAGAACAACGGTCACGGGAAATCGATCAACCAATCAATCAACTAGGCTATAAAAACTTCAGTCATGAAACTAGACAACCAGTTTACCAACCCCCCTAAAAACAAGATCTAAATCATAAATCCTACAACAATCTACCATTCAACAAAGAAAACGTATCGTTTCCTGTTCACCCGCTCTGAGTGACGTCCACGCGCTCCATGTAATTCCTGCTTGCCGACCGTCGAGACTTCACTGGTACCTCCCAGCCAATGCTAGGGGTACTCTTATTCCCCCTTAGCCCCCTGAGCCGCAAAGGGGCCACGCACACTATCCATAGGTTTTTTTTATCTCCCATCTCCCCTTGCAAGGCCGAACTACCACTCCTCTATGAGCTGGGTATCCCAACTCCCACAAGTAAATCAGTCAAGTCGATATTTCTGCAGTGTAATGTTATGCAAATAGAGGATGATCCTTCATCCTTCTCCTTCCTTCATTTTATAGATTTTCGAACTCCCTTCCTTTCCTAAAATATTATTTAATTAAATTTTTTAAAACAAATTCCTAAAAATTCTTCTCCGTACAAGTGTCACCCATCCCCTACATTCCTCCATTATTTAATTTCTTTAATTAATTAATTATCTCAATTCCATCACTCACCTAGAGTTACTCCTAGAATCACTCCTAGGTGTCCCCAAATTCCCTTACAAGTTTTAAAGGCTTTCCCTATTATGAAATTGCTGATTCAATTTAAAATTAGAAAGCTCTTAGAGGTCGATTCTTTACTAAGTTGACTTTCCGCTTTTTCCCTTAAGTCCCCCTTTTCCCCTTTTTATGTTACCTCTTTTCCCTAGATTCCTAATTTTTGATTTTCCCTCTTTCCTCTTTTAATTAGAACTCAAAAAGGAAATTGTGGAATTTAACCCCCTTTTCCCCTTTTATAATTAAATTAGTTTATTTTTAAATTATCACAAGATTAAACAATTAATTCCCTCTTTACATTTTAAATTTTATTCCAACAGATTTATATATATATATATATATATATATATATATATATTTGTGAATAAATTAAATTTCTTATTCCCTTTCGTGTTACAAGATTTTAACTAAGGTCATAATTATTATTTATGTGGTTTTTAGTTTTATTATTATTATTGTTATATATATGTATATTATAGCGAGATAAAATTTTACCACTAGCACAATTTAGACTTACGCCTTAAATTTCGTACTGGGCAACATTTAATTAGGGAAATTGTTTTAAAATTTACTGAACATGTTATTTGTCTTAGGGCCATCTAGGTTTATCCATATATCATCAACAACGCGACGTGCCCTTCAGGATGCACTAGGTTCTCCAAGGGTGCCACTCGCCTCATTTGTTCCCTTGTGCGATGTGCCCTTCAGGATGCACTACGTGCTCCAAGGGTGCCACTCGCCTCATCTGTTCCCTTGTGTGATGTTCCCTTCAGGACGCACTACGTGCTCCAAGGGTGCCACTCGCCTCTTGACTGACTTGGTAGACATCAATAACCCCTAGAGTCAATACTCTGCTAGATGAACTTGTGGGAGACTAAGGGCCTCTAAGTAATAAGGCCCCTACCTTATTGCGTGCCCCTTGGAATTATTGTGAGTGACTATCATTGTCTTCCCTCACGACATCGTGGGTCCTCTCGAACTAGGTAAACGTTAACCTACAGTTCGAGCCACGGTGGGAGTGCTAGTAGGCTGTGGAAGGGTTGTTTTCCACACCTCTCCCTCAACATCTCTGGTAGTTGTGAATGACCCCTTTACTCTAGATGTTAGTCTGGTCGGTAAGCGATCATCAGCCTACATCATCAACAAATCATGTCATAACATATCCATATTATATCATCTAATCAGATGCACTAATATCACAGTAAAACAATTAAACCCCAGTGGTACACTCACTAACTTGATGCGGAGTCCAAGGGGTTCCATCGATGCCTTTGCATCCTCGATGTCTAGCACCTATCTATGTCAATGTAGTAAAACAACATGTCATCAACCCATAACGCCTCGTACTCAAATCAAAGGTTTTAATAGCGTAATAATCTGGATCACTTGCAAGCAAGTGTCCTCAAAGAATAAGTTCACACAGTGCGCCAGAGTGGGATGTTACAGGATTGGTTGGAGCAACACAAGGCAGTTCTAGATTGTTATACAAATTCACTTAGCTATAGATATGATTTTGGCATTGCTAGAACAATGCAAGTTATACCAAAACTGGTATCAGTTAGACAAGTTTCAACGATGTAACTCAAGAAATGTATGAGGAAGGGATGTCAAGTTTATGCCATCCAAGTGACGAATCTATTAGAAAAAGAAGATAAGCCAAAGTTAGAATACTTTACTGTCCTACATGAATTCAGAGATATGTTTGTAGACGAGATATGAGAATTACCTTCTAGAAGGGAAATGGACTTCTCCATAGACCTACTACCTGGTTCAGCCCCTATCTCAAAACAATCTTACAAAATGAGTCTACCGGAACTGACAAAATTAAAAATACAATTACATGAATTATTGGACAAAGAGTATATCAGATCGAGTGTTTCACCATGGGGGGTACCAGTCCTCTTTGTGAAAAATAAAAATGGTACTCTAAGACTATGTATCGATTATAGACAACTGAACAAAATGACTATTAAGAACAAATACCCCTTACCATGGATAAATGATCTGTTCGATCAAGTAGGTGGGGCCAAGATCTTTTCAAAGTTGGATCTACGATCCGGTTATCATCAAGTTAGGATAAAATACGAGGACGTAAGAAAAACAAATTTTCAGACAAGATATGGACACTATGAATTCGTAGTCATACCTTTCAAACTCACTAATGCACCAGTCACGTTTATGCGCCCGATGAACAGTATTTTTAGTTAGTACTTGGACAAGTTCGTGGTAGTATTTATCGACGACATTTTGGTCTATTAAAAAATGGAAGAAGAACATGATGAACACTTAAGGATAGTTCTGCAAATGTTGAGGAAACACAAACTGTACGTCAAATTTGACAAGTGTGACTTTTATAAAAAAGAAATACAATATCTAGGACATGTAATTTCAGTAGAAGGCATTGCCATAGACCCGGAGAATATAAAATCCATTATGGAATGGCCGATACCTAAGGATGTAGCGGATATCCGGTCATTCATGTGAATCACTGGATATTACTACAAGTTTATAGAAGGGTTTTCCAAGATAGCCTACCCTATCACATCATTACAAAAGAAAGGGACGAAGTTTAATTGGTCAGAGAAGTGTCAAGACAATTTTAACAAGTTGAAGGGATTATTGACAACTGCACCCATATTGAAGGTAGCAGGCCTAGATAAATACTTCACCGTATGTGTTGATGCAAGTAAAGAAGGACTAGGTGGTGTTCTAACTCAGGAAGGACACGTTATTTTCTATGAGTCCCGGAAGCTAAAAGAACACGAGAGAAATTATGTCACTCATGAATTAGAATTGGCAATGGTAATACACGCCTTAAAATGTGGTGACACTACATAATGGGAAGGGAATTTCTACTATTGACGGATAATAGCAGGGTGAAATATTTGTTTAGTCAACCAGATCTTAATGCAAGACAAGCAAGATGCATAGCCTTCTTGAGCGAATTCGAATTCGAGGTCAGACATATCAAGGGTAAGGAAAATAAAGTAGCAGATGCTTTAAGCAGAAGAGTCCATGGGTTATTTGAAATAAATATCAGCAGAGCAGAAAGTGATCCGGAACAAAGAATAAGAACGACAGGTATTAACGATGGACATTACACTAAGATAATGACAGAACTATAAAACAGTACCACAAACTCAGACAAACCAGATCTAAGCATTGACAAGAAGGGACTATTACGATTTAAAAACATGCTTTACATATCAGATTCAACAGAGTTAAAATTAACAGGTTTGGACGAAGTGCATAAGAAACCATATTCTGGCCATCCAGGTTACCAGAAAACAATATTGGAAAACTATTTTATTGGCCTAATATGAAGTGTGAAACAGTAGAATACTTGGCTAGGTGCTAATATTGTCAGCAGGTTAAGGCTGAGCACCAGCATCCAGCCGACCTATTACAACCATTACCAGTACCAAAATGGAAACGGGAGACCATATCACTAGACTTTATAACAGGTTTTCCTAAAACTCTGAAACAAAATGATTCTATCATGGTTGTAATTGATAAACTCAGTAAGTCTGCACACTTTATTCTTATAAAGTCTACTTTTAAAGCTATAAACATTGCTGAAATATTCATGAAAGAAATTTTTAGACTGCATGGTATTCCTAAAATAGTGATTTCAGATAGAGACGTAAAATTCACATTCACTTTTTGGAAGGAATTTTTTGCAGGGATAAATACAAATTTGAATTTCAGTACGAGTTATCATCCACAAATGGATGGAAAGACCGAAAGGACAAATCAAATCGTAGAGGATATGCTCCGCATGTATGTAAGAACGAAACCAAACAAGTGGGAAAACTACCTGCACTTGGTAGAATTTGCATATAACAATGGGTACCAAACATCGGCTAAGTTGAGCCCTTTCGAAATACTGTATGACAGAAAGTGTATGACTCCAATTAGCTGGGATAACTCGGCTGACAAACTCATGGTTGGACCAGAGATGATCCAAGAAATGGAAAACATGGTAAGGAAGGTACAACAGAACTTGAAAGAAGCACAGGACAGATAGAAGAGCTATGCAGATCAGAAAAGAAGACACTTGGAATTTCAAGTGGGAGACCATGTTTATTTGAAGGTCAAAGCCCAAAAAAGCTCATTGAAGTTAGGGAACTGTGCCAAGCTGGCACCAAGGTTTTGTGGACCCTTCGAGATACTAGCTCGAATTGGACCCGTAGCATATCAACTTGCACTTCCAGCTAATCTAAGAATTCATAATGTATTTCATGTTTCTTTGTTGAAAAAGTATGTTCATGACCCTACACATATGATTGATTGGAACTTGGTGCAGGTGGAACCTGAAGGTGAGTTCCAAGTGGAACCCCTGTGCATTCTATACTGGAGAGAAATAACACTTCGGAACAGATTCGTCGCTCAGGTAAAGGTGCAATCGAAGCACTTTAGTCCCGAGGAGGCCACTTGGGAGTTGGAGGGAGATTTGTGGAAATCTCATCCAATCTTGTTCCAAGAAAGGAACGAACACTGACGACAGCGTGTTACTAAAGGGGGAAAGGATGTGACATCCCCCAAAATAAAATATTTTTGAAATTTAAATTTGTTGGAAATTTATTCCGTTTTTA
>JZKD02S1436025.1:0-11050 GCA_000966675.3 Picea glauca | reverse complement strand
AGTGACTTTATGAAAAAGACCCACTTTTAAGTTGTGGACCACATTCCTAGGTAAAAGTTTAAAAACCCATAGGAAACACTTGTCCAAGGTACAAATCTTCATTAAAATTCAACACATCACAAACATCAAGAGGAGCAATGTCACATAATACCTCATCGGTGAAGGGCTTGATGCTGTAGGGAAAACGACATTGCTGGCTGACGCGAAGATCTCGTCCTTGGTGAAGCCACCCGATGGTGTACGACTGTGGGTGTGCTGTGGTCGACACGCCCAACCGCTTCACGACCTCTGCTGAAATGAGGTTCTTTTGGCTCCCACTGTCGACAATGAACTGTAGCGGGGAACCCTTTACCCACATCTGGGAGTGGAAGACATGCTCCTCCTCCTCTGGATCTTCCAGTTCTTCCTTTTGGATCTTCGTGGTGGCAACGGTGGTGTTGGGCTCCGCATTGATAATTTGCTTGCCTCTGTCATTCCCCTTCTCGGGTTCTGATTCAACGTTGGAGCATCCATCTGATTCAGAAGCCTCCATCTCGGCCACCAGTGTCTGTTTGGCCCGACACTCACTTGTGTTGTGAGTAGAGCTCTTATGGAACTCACACCACTTTCCCGTGTCCTTCTTTGGCTTTGCGGTGTTGTTTTTTGCTTGCGGCTTTGGCAGGTTGTCTTGAGCCACCATGCCTTGGCTTTGTCCTTTGTTCTGCGGTTTGGGGGAACCTTTCGCTTGCTTTTGATTTGCAGATCCAATGTCTCGCTTCTTCTGTTTGAATTTCTGCTCAATCTTGGCAGCGTACCGATATGTTGTACCAAGCGAGGAGATGTCGAGGAACTCCATTTCCTCCTGAATGTATCTGTGTAGACAACTGCGATACTTCAACAACAAATGTTTCTCCGAATCTTTGATACCCAACTTTGTGCGCAAGGTATGGAACAGATTCGTTAGCTCATGCACATCTTGATCCCTTTGCTGCCGCAGTGTAGTCCATTGTATGTACTTGTCCTCATAGCTCCCCACGGGATAATATTGTTCCTTGATGGCATCTCGGAAAGAATTCCAAGTGGGTATGGCCGAGAACAGAGAGGGTTCCTCCTCGTCCTTTTTCTCACAATAGGTTTCCCACCAGTCCTTGACATGGGCGACGACTTTGAGCAGTGAAAAAATAATCTTCTCCCGGTCGGAAAAGTCATGAACCGAGAAATATTCTTCTAAGAGATTCAACCATCTATCTACAACGTTTGCATCTATTTGGCCATCAAATATGGGAATGTCAAAGTTTACTTGTACCTTAAAAGGGGTTGCGCCGCCAGTGGGCAATCGTTGAAGGATCTGGGCGAAGTTATCCATCATTGCGTTCCTTTGTTTTTCAAGGGCCTCCTCGAGCAATATTTTGATAGGATCTCCTNTCTCGTCCTTGGTGAAGCCACCCGATGGTGTACGACTGTGGGTGTGCTGTGGTCGACACGCCCAACCGCTTCACGACCTCTGCTGAAATGAGGTTCTTTTGGCTCCCACTGTCGATAATGAACTGTAGCGGGGAACCCTTTACCCACATCTGGGAGTGGAAGAGATGCTCCTCCTCCTCTGGATCTTCCAGTTCTTCCTTTTGGATCTTCGTGGTGGCAACGGTGGTGTTGGGCTCCGCATCGATAATTTGCTTGCCTCTGTCATTCCCCTTCTCGGGTTCTGATTCAACGTTGGAGCATCCATCTGATTCATAAGCCCCCATCTCGGCCACCAGTGTCTGTTTGGCCCGACACTCACTTGTGTTGTGAGTAGAGCTCTTATGGAACTCTCACCACTTTCCCGTGTCCTTCTTCGGCTTCGCGGTGTTGTTTTTTGCTTGCGGCTTTGGCAGGTTGTCTTGAGCCGCCATGCCTTGGCTTTGTTCTTTGTTCTGCGGTTTGGGGGAACCTTTCGCTTGCTTTTGATTCACAAATCCAAAGTCTCGCTTCTTTTGTTTGAATTTTTGCCTAATCTTGGCAGTGTACCGATATGCTGTACCAAGCGAGGAGATGTCGAGGAACTCCATTTCCTCCTGAATGTATCTGTGTAGACAACTGCGATACTTCAACACCAAATGTTTCTTCGAATCTTTGATACCCAACTTTGTGCACAAGGTATGGAACAGATTCGTTAGCTCATGCACATCTTGATCCCTTTGCTGCCGCAGTGTAGTCCATTGTATGTACTTGTCCTCATAGCTCCCCATGGGATAATATTGTTCCTTGATGGCATCTCGGAAAGAATTCCAAGTGGGTATGGCCGAGAACAGAGAGGGTTCCTCCTCGTCCTTTTTCTCACAATAGGTTTCCCACCAGTCCTTGACATGGGCGACGACTTTGAGCAGTGAAAAAATAATCTTCTCCCGGTCGGAAAAGTCATGAACCGAGAAATATTCTTCTAAGAGATTCAACCATCTATCTACAACGTTTGCATCTATTTGGCCATCAAATATGGGAATGTCAAAGTTTACTTGTACCTTAAAAGGGGTTGCGCCGCCAGTGGGCAATCGTTGAAGGATCTGGGCGAAGTTATCCATCATTGCGTTCCTTTGTTTTTCAAGGGCCTCCTCGAGCAATATTTTGATAGGATCTCCTACTCCCTCGTCTTTCTTTTCGTCCCCCATGGGTGGCCGTCGGGGTTTGCGAGGTTGATCTTGCAAAGGTTCAACCAGATCGAGCCCTAACTCCTTATACCCCGACCTCGTTGGGGACATGCAAAGAAGGATCGAGAAAGAGCAGACCGCTCTGATAACACTGATCCGAATTTATGCAGGAACGCAACAGAATACACAAATAACCATGAATACAAAGATGCGGCGGAAATAACACTTCATTTCATTAATATCAAAGAACTGAAATTTGTTTACAGACAGAATAGAAATAAACNAAAAGGGGTTGCGCCGCCAGTGGGCAATCGTTGAAGGATCTGGGCGAAGTTATCCATCATTGCGTTCCTTTGTTTTTCAAGGGCCTCCTCGAGCAATATTTTGATAGGATCTCCTGCTCCCTCGTCTTTCTTTTTGTCCCCCATGGGCGACCGTCGGGGTTTGCGAGGTTGATTTTGCAAAGGTTCAACCAGATCGAGCCCTAACTCCTTATACCCCGATCTCGTTGGGGACATGCAAAGAAGGATCGAGAAAGAGCAGACCGCTCTGATACCACTGATCCAAATTTATGTAGGAACGCAACAGAATACACAAATAACCATGAATACAAAGATGCGGCGGAAATAACACTTCATTTCATTAATATCAAAGAACTGAAATTTGTTTACAGACAGAATAGAAATAAACTAGCTAGGGCGCTGGTAGCTTATCTCTAAGAAGAGATGTGGCGGCTACATGCCTCTGAACTCTGTGTTACAATGAGGCTCGAAGGCCTATATATTATTGAGAAACAATTGAAACCCTAAACATCTAAAAACCTAACCCTAGGAGATGAAACGCCAGAATATGGGCCCCGTCGGGGTAAATTGGTACATCAATTTCCCGGGGTCGTAACGTTTGCATACTATCTCCATTTGACGCATATGATACATCGTTAGAAAGATTTATCTGAGGAGTCAGGACTACAACTGCTGACAGTGAATATCATGGTTCGAAACGGACTAATATTTGTTGACCAGTTGATGCCCAAAAAACGTCGTTTAGGGCCTCAAAACGGCTCCGGAAGTTCAGGGCCCGAAAAACTGCCAAAAATAGTAAATTGTGCTACAATTGAGGAAACTGAAAAACTGAAAGAAACAATGGTGGGGTCCAAGTGGAATAGGCGGGTGGCCACCAATATCCACCTGGATCATGGCGAGTCCTAGATTACAAAATGTCCATACTCATGACAACTATTGCACTTAAAAGGAAGTTGTTCATGGTCCAACTCTTGCACATGGGTTGGTTATCTATGTTAGCTTCTGGGGCTACTTTGAAAGTGTTTACACCATGCTTGGGGGTGCTTCATGTGATGGGGGGGTGCATGGTGTACTGGTTACCCTTGGTTGTATCATGATGGACATGCACATTGGATATAGCTTACTCATGGATTGGTATGCCTTGAATTGATGTTTATGTGGAACACTTCCTTAGGAGGTTGGAGACCTATGTGGCTTAGTTACTTCATGGAGTGCACACATGGAGAGTTTGGTTGCTTGCTTGGGAGGACGACCCACTTGGAGGAGCGTTAGGCATCTTGGAGAAGAGCGTTGAGTCCTAGATAACTTGGAGACACTTGGGTGCTTACATAGAGGCTTGACTTGAGGACACTTGGATTGAGGACTGATCGGTAGGTGTGGCAGACTTGGAGGTACATAGAGCTTAGGAGGGAGTGTTGGAGAATTGGAGGCCTTTGGAGGAGGAGTGTTGGACCTTTCTCGAGGAGCGCTCACTTTGGGACTCTTGCTTGGTGGATGTGCATACCTTGGAGCTTGACATGTGTCATTTAGAGTTGGAACACTTCACATTTAGAGTTCTAGGTTGGTCTTGATAAAACTAGCGCTATCACATCAACTTGGGGACGTGCATTCCAAAGGTAGCTTCCGAATTGGTAAATTTTTTGGTGTAGATAATGTCTTGTAAACTCCCTTTGTCTCATAGTGGTTATGCATGTGGGATTATTTAACACGCATTCTCAATATACACATGGAAAGAGTAGAGTACTTATTAATGCGGATCAACATACGTACATAGAGCTTAGGAGGGAGTGTTGGAGGATTGGAGGCCTTTGGAGGAGTGTTGAACCTTTCTCGAGGAGCGCGCTCACTTTGGGACTCTTGCTTGGTGAATGTGGATACCTTGGAGCTTGACATGTGTCATTTAGAGTTGGAACACTTCACATTTAGAGTTGTAGGTCGGTCTTGATAAAACTAGCACTATCATACCAACCTGGGGACATGCATCCCAAAGGAAACTTTCGAATTGGTAAATCTTTTGGTGTAGATAATGTCTTGTAAACTCCCTTTGTCTCACAGTGGTTATGCATGCAGGATATTTAACATGCATTCTCAACATACACATGACAAGAGTAGAGTACTTATTAATGTGGATCAAAATACTATCATAGGGATATATGATATGCCATTGTAGTAATAGCTTGTAATACGTCACATGGACAACAACCACAAGGCATGGAGGGCCCACAAGGCATGACATTGATATTTTCAATGATGTTAGTACATGAATGAGGGAGGATGCTATCACATCAACTTGGGGACTTCAATGCCAAACCCAACACCCGTATCGACAAATCTTTTGTTGCAAGTAATGCCTCATAAATCGTTTGTCTCACAATTGTTGTCCATATGGGATTATTCACAATACACACCCATGGCAAGAGTGGAGTACTTATTAATGTGGAACAAAATCCCATCATTGGGATATCGTATTAGAGTAATAGCTTGTATTACATCACATGGATAACAACCCCAAACCAAAGAGGGTCCACAAGGCATGACACCATTATTACCAATGATGATAGTATTGGAGTGAGTGAGTATGCTATCACATCAAATTGGGACTTGCACCCTAAAGCCAATATCTAGATTGGCAAAGCTTTTGGTGTGGCTTATCCCTCATAAAATAAGCTCTTATTGTTGCAAAATCCTAGTTCAATGATGTCTACAACAAAACAGTGACAATAGTTGCACGAATGTTCCAATGGAAATGGAAGATGTGCAAAAGCTCCAAAACAAACACAAATATGAATGTGGCTTGCTATAGCTAAACGTCGTCTTAGTTGGAAAACCTGTAATACTCCGACTATGATCCTCGAATTTTGTAATGTATATGTACATGTGATATATAGGTTGGTGAGCCAATATGATTTTTGGGCTAGAGTGCATGTATGATGAAGGCAAGAGTGCCTGTATGCGGAAAGGCTAGAGAGCCTAGCAAAGTAATTGTACCTATACTCGGATAAATAATCATAAAATACATCACAGTTGCAGACCATCAAACAAAAGAGTATTGGGGGGCTAGGGATCCACGAGAAGGAAAGGTGAGGGGGCTAGGGATCCACAAGAAGGAAAAGTGAAGGGGTTAGATGGCTTAGCAAGGGGGCTAAGCAAGGAAAATATTATCTTTACTCCTAGCCTAAGTTATAAACCCGAGAGACATATTTCTTAAGTGAAAATTATATCCTAAGTCCAAAAAGGTAAAGGGGGCTAATGTCAAAATACATTATTTTGACAATATAAACTATTAATACCTTATGATATAATTCCCTAAACCATATTTTCCAAAGTGGGGAAAAGGGTGGTTGCATGGGTGCCAAGAGGTTAGTGAAGGCCATGCATACTTAAGCCCTGTTTCTAATGGAAATTGAACCACTCTTCACCTCTTTTTTTCACCATTGCTCATGTAATTCGAGTTGCTAGCCATGCTTTGCCATTGCCATTGCCATCTTGCAATTGCGATGACACTTGTATGCTGCTGCTGAATTGAATTGTGGAAAGCCCGTGAGCTTATGTGAGCATAATTCTAGGTGATTTTTGCTGTTTGTGCACACAATCCTCATTGGGTTGCCTTAGGGAAGGCTGGAGCCCTGGAGTGAGGATTGTGGAGGCCAGGAGGGTACTTGGAGACTCCATTGTGAGGATTGTGGAGGCCAGGAGGGTACTTGGAGATTCCATTGATCCAATTGGAGTTCTTGGAGCCACAAGACTTGGAGATTTCTTGGCTGGCCTGTGTTGGAGCCCTAGAAGGGAAGTGGGACAACCTAAGGGACTGCAGAGTAGAGAAGGGGGTCCACTTCCTTTGGTTGTGCAGGCTGATGGAGAATGAGAGCTTGCTGGTTGGATTTGCTATGGAGTTTGGTACCTTGGTTTGATTTGCTCGCTGTTGTGTGGACTTCAGACCATAACTAGCCTTAGGTAAGCATTGGCCTTGGTGGAGTCATAGCCCCATCATGGGGGTGACTTGCTGCTGAGAGAGATGGAGCAACAAAGTCTATGACTGGGAGGAAAGTTTGAGGTCTGCAGCTAGTTGGTGGACTTTTGAAAGATAAGTACTCCGTTCTTAATGTTTATGATTATGTTTTGATGCTGTGTAAGATTCCAATTGGGTTACTGTGTTTAATTGTGTTAATTGCTATTATGTTATCATGCATTTGAGAATTATGTTCAATTATGTGTGATAGAAATCATGCATCACTGTATCATATGCAAGGTATATATTATTACTAGTATTAGAGATGTGGTTGTTATGGTGAATTCAGAGGGAAATTGAGAAATTTCCCAGTACCCTGCCATCCTAACAGGCATTGGGGTTGTGGGTACATTACAAAACTAGTCACACTGTAATCACCAATGAACATTGTTAAATTTTGTTAACTTGGAATCAACATTTAGAAAATTTGAAGGTACTTGAAACACACTTCACTGCTTTCTGCTGGTAAATTCTCCACAACTTTAGTCATTTTCAAATTTCCATAAAAGTACGAGCATAGAAAACCCAAAATAGAGTTTGGCAGTCAACATCAAACTGTTTTGATCTATATTTGCCTATCGTTTGTGTATGATATCTTGGCGATTGTTATATTTCAAACCTTGGTAAGTAGGATTTGCACTTAGAAAGAATAACCTAAACCTAGGTAGCTTAAAAACTAAAAACCTCAATCAAAACAGAAATCTCTGAATATGTTACTCTACAAACACATACTGCTGGAAATTATGAATAGCGGAAAACAAAAATAGAACCATTCAAAACTGCATCTATATTCTATGTATTAAAAAGAAAGAAATACACGACAATAACTCTAATGACAAATTCATGAACTTAGTGATGCACTCTAGGTCTTTTTTATAAAACACGAGATAGAGGGAAGATACATTGCATTTGGACATCCAGTGAACCGGCCTAGGTTATAGTGTCAAAAACCTAACCTTAATCGACTCAGCTAGTATGCCCATGCATGGTTAGAAGTGCCCATAATAGGGAACCCCAATTGGAGGATGAACTGTAGTATGTATGCATGCATTCTCCTCCTTGGGATCTGTACCCCCTTCCTAGAATAAAAACTTCTCATGCAATGTGCCCTCGTTCCCTATGAGAGTTATGCCCACATCTAATTAGGGATAATTGATGCAACTAACTCTAAAATAGAAAAACATTCGTTCTAAACTGAACTACTAAATCTGGAACAATAGTACTAAAGTAGAAAAGGATAAGGTTGCTGCATGCATTACGTGGTCATGCATGTGCCCACTCCTATATAACTGCCATGCTACTCCGAAGAAGACTAGTGTTGCATCATCACTCTAATCTATTGCGACCTCATCATGGTTGCATATGTATGTTGCATAGGAATTGAGGTAGCCTCTGCTTGAATGTTTTATCGCTGCTAGAGAATTGGTTGTTAAGAAATCAAGTTAAAATCTAACACTTCATGTTTGCGAGGAAGGTGTTATCCACTAAGCTCAATGCCTCCCTTATCATCTTAAACTTCCCCTTTGCTAGGGGGTGTTGTCAAAATGTTGCAACCTACGAATTTGAGGGAACATACTCTTACTACGCTCCCCTCTAACCTTTGTCTCTGAGTAAATGATACTGGATAACTATATGCTTGGAGAGATCATGAAACACAGGATTCTCAAAGAGCTAGAGTTCCTAACAACTAGAAGAGCTCACTGCCATGTACTTTTCCTTTGCTGAACTAAGTGCCACTGTTGCCTACTCCTTGTTGAATCGGAATATCATGCCCAAACCCAAACTGAAATAGAACCTTGAAGTACTCTTTTTGCCCCCTCCATCTCCAGTCTAGTGAGAATCTATAAAACCATGTAGTATCAAGTTTCAACTCACCATATCCTACATACCTCAACCATAATGTATTGTGTCCTTTAAGTATCAAAGCACATGTTTTGTAGAAACCCAGTGAATTTGCCTTGGTTCAACCATGTATTGGTTCAAAGTGTTCATTGCAAAACAAATAGTAGGGATGGTATTCACTAGATACATAAGAGAACAATCAACTATTTACACACTGAATAATCTACTAAATTTGAATCTAACTTAGCATGTAACTTTATATTTGGAATCATGGGAGTGGCCAAGGGCTTACAATCCATCCTCTAGAACTGCTTTAGGATCTCTACGTTGTACTTTCCCCCATCCAAGGAAGATCACATTTATATCCTGCTAGATCTCTAGATCCAATAAATAGTGCACAAGGCCAATGTCCTTCATGTTGAACTCGCGTGCAAACTTTGTCTTCCACCATGATATGAGCTTCTTAGAACAACCTATAAGTATCAAGTCATCTACATATAGGACCAAAACAAGCATATCATATCTATCAAACAACTAGTAAAGATTGGGCTTTGCAACAACTTTGGTGAAGCCCAAACTTATTAGGTACACATCAATCCTTGAGAACTAGTTGTACAGTGCCCGCTTCAGCATGTAAAGGGCCTTCTTAAATCTGCATACGTGGGTCTCTTGCAATGCACCTGAAAGCTCTTGGCTGATTGATGTATACTTCCTCCTCAATTAGACCATTAAGAAATGTTGTCTTTACCTCCTTTGTTATAAATGCCAACCAAAATTTGATGCTAAAGGCATAATGGACCCGATGGAAGTGTATGCAAAGGTCTCCTCATAGTGATATAAAGTACAAATAATAATAATAACATTAATATACAAAGGGTACGTGTCTAAAAGACAAGGCTATTAACGCATGTGACCATTCAATGTATATTTATACACAATGTCACATGTTATTGTAATAATCAAACACTTATTCTTTATTGATTATATATTTTTATATCTTATATAGATTTCAACTATTTATCCTTTTGTATGTTGGATGTTTTCTCGTTAAAGAACTATTCTTCATTTCATTGCATTGAGAGTAGCAGGGTGCTCTACAGCCCAGTATGGGGGAGATGTTGTCACGTTAGTGTTATGTTAGATAAGGTTACATTAAAAAAAATTAAAGCGGGCTCAATTAAAAAAAATTAACAATAATAAAAATAAACTCGGCAAAATTAAAATAAAACAATTACACGAACCATTACATATTACACACATATATATACTACGTACTTACATATGACAATATCTAAAATATTAATTCCTTTGTATTACATGTAATAAACAAAATTACACCTTAAGAAATTTGATCCCTCTTGGTGCTTGAACGCTGGTTGGTATCAAAGCCCTTTCCGAGGCACTTTTTTTCACTATCTTATAGATAGTGGTTTGATCTTACCTTTGGCCACACATATGTCAATGTTGCTCTAACTCTGGGCCTTTGACCATGTTACGCCCCCATGCCTAGGGGTAACTAGAGGAGATCATGTCTCATGGCCCGCAATGAAGACAATGATTTCGGCCATGATGATGATAAACATGTCCACAGATAGCAGCCCAACAACCCCCCCCTTAGATTTGCCTCTTTTGCTTCAGATTAGCCAAGCTCATCACATCTAGTCAACTCAGTCTATGGCAGATGGTAAGCCAACGTTGCCATGAGGTATGTTAGTCCTTTCATGCGAAGTGTTGTGCATAATTCACTAGGCATGTGAATGAGGATCATTGGTTGAAGTTGGATAATGGATCACTGGCTCAAGAAGTTATGTTTGTTTCCTTGTTTCACCTTGGTGGCTAGAATCCGTGCCTTAGTCTCCTGTTGTCATCACCTAGGGAAAAGGGGTAGTACTGGGGGGCCCTAGGGAAAAGGGTAACGTTCAGTTTCCCCACCATACTTAACACTTTCCATCTCAGAGCCTGTCACAATGCACTGAACTTCGGTAATGGGTCATGGTTCATTCTCTCATGAGAAGAGGGGTTGAAGGCCCAGAGGTTGATTGTAGCTGCTAAGCAAAAGAAGAATAAAGAAAGAACAATGCTAAAGAAAGAAAGAAATAATAGCAAAGGAATCTCAAAATCCAATCCAAACTTGAGCTCTACCCTTCTTGCGTTTGCCCCAGTCCCAAAGTAGTGATGCTATAGCTTGAAATCTTATACAGGGGACTTGCAAATATGATAAGAGGATAAATAAAAAGGTAGATTAAGGGGTTTATAAAAACGTAACGCTTAGAAAGTGGTAACTCGAGCAA
>JZKD02S1436014.1:0-11050 GCA_000966675.3 Picea glauca | reverse complement strand
ATACACCACAATACACCATGCACAATATATGAGAAATAATCAATAGTTATTGTTCAAGGGAAGTAATCACTTCCAAAGGTAGCTACAGCTTCCAAATGTAAAGGGAGGGATAAAAATACAAGAGGAAGATACAATCCTCCAATATAAAGAGAGAGTTGAACTCTCCATCCTTGCCCCTTCCTTCCACCCAAGAATATACGAGAGATAATAAAACTTTACATTAAATCATCACCATCAACCAATCATCACATAGAAACTGATAATGCTTCCTGAGACTTCTTCAATTTCTGCAATTCTTCAATTGTTGGAGTAATATGATCCTATAGATAATATTACTCAATATATTCTCTAAAAATCCTCCAAGTTTCACTCCTTGAATCCTCCCCAAAAAGAAGTTATAGAGAGAATGGTAGACCTTGTTCAATTCTAGTTTATTCAGGAGACCAAACTTGTACAGAATGCCCCATGCTCAATATTTAACATCAGATTCTTAAACTAGCACAAAAGTAACTACCGTCCGTAATATTTTCAATGAAAATTTTCCCATTTCATTTGGATTCTCGATGAAGAAGTTATGATTGTTTTACCTAGAACACCTATTTATTGACTAGCTTCAGGACTGGTCACAAACCTTATCTTGCACAGAGTGTATCTCCATAATTGTAGTGAATAAAGAGATGAAATTTTTACCACATGTACATTGATATGTATTCTCAATACCATAGAAATTTCACCATATGAATCATTCTAGAAAAAATGTTATAGCAAAAATGGTATGATGACCTGAAAATAACATACCTTAGAACACATCACCAAAAGACTTCATCCTCCCTTGAAATCCGGCCTTCTTTACTTATGATTTCATCTGAAATTCAACTTGTGTGTCAAATGAATGTATGATGATATTTATTTATACCATTTATGTCACTTCCTTTTAACATTAGGGCTGACTTGACATTTTCTTATTTTGTAATTCTTTTCTTTAATTATCTTCAGGGCCTACATGTAGTTCCTTCTTCAATTCACTTTGTCATCTTCAAAAATTCATTTCTCCTCAACCATGAGGATCCAAGTGAGATGCCACATACCACCAAAAACAACATGATGTATACTATCCATCCATGGGTCTTTTATCTACATGTGCATTTTCCTTCATGTCCAAATACCTTCATCAATCTTGCGGTCCAAAACCCATGACTAGGGTTGACGTCAATGACAACAACCAATCTTCCAACAAAGTCAATTTCGTTCTTCCTAGGGAAAGATAATTTCATTTCTTCACTCCTAAAAAATGACACCAAAAAGATTTTGTTCTCAAGTTTATACTTAAGGCTTTAAAATATAAAGTCTAGGCATTTGAAAAAGGTAGAGAGAGTTAAGGTATAAAATGTGCCAGTTACTAAAGAGAAAAGCTATGGCTGGTTTCTTAACTGTCTCTGTCTAGCTTCCCAGTGTTATTAGATTCTTATATCCCGTTCAATTGCTGCCCATGAAAGTTCTAATTCAACCCAGGTGTTTGTTGTCTGTAAGATAGTGTTAAATAAGTTTAATGAAATGCTAGTATGATCTGAAAGGCCAGGTTCTATATTGGGTTGTCTTGCAACAGGTACAATCATGAGGGATAAAGGTTAAAAAATTTATTACTTTGTTTTCAAGTTTTTCTATTTCTGTTCCAGATTATAAGAGAAAAGTTCCCAAACTTAAATTAATAAAATAACAGTTTCAGAGGATGTTTCCCGTTCTTGAGTCAAATTCGAAAATCATGAAAGTGATGGGAGAAAAACATAAAGTTGTTTAAACAATGGGAGGCATCAATCATGGACGAATATCACTTTGCAACATGGGAAGAATAAAGACAAGAGATCTCTAATGAAGCACAAAAATATGGTAATCTGAATAATCTATAGGTCTTGAGACTGCTAATAGAAAGCAGAGAGGAAAGACTGTAAACAATTAGATAATCAAATAAATCTTAACCAAAGTAGATATTATACTAAATTGCAGTTAAACATTCATCAAAGATATATAAGGGAAAGATGTTGAAAATGAAAGTAAAGATGAACACATAACTCAGGGTTGATAGAATCTAGAATCTCCATTTTGTATTCTCATTAATCACTGTAAAAAACTTCTCTAGTGCAATCGGCTACAAAAAATCCTTTTCTCAGTCTTATGAAATTATATTTATACAAAGTCACCAATTCTTGATGGTTGGTGATTTCCCAACTCCTAGAGGCTAACGGTTACAAAAACTAAAACTTGAACCGTTTGCATGGTTATCTTTTATTTCTCTATCATCTTGATAATATGAGCCTACAATATGATACTTCATTTCTTCTTTGAAGTATATCCTTCTTTTGGTCTGAGACATTCAATACATTTTTCTAGAAAATGCACTAAAAATCTAGGAGGCTCTGGTATATCCTTTGCCTCGAACAGATAAATCTTCCTCTGAATTTTTGGAAATCGGTCTTCAATCCCTTTGTCAACAAAGTTAACTGATTGCAATGTTAAATTTGGATTCACCAGCCACCTATCTATTTGGGTAACATCAATCTCTTTTAATTGCGAAATTTCAATCTGAATTTCATTCAAGTTCTCTTTGAGTTTCAGTTGATGTCTTACAATATTGATCTGTCCTAGAAGCCCAGGAAAATTGCCTTTTCCAATGCCTAATGATCCTTTGTCTAGAAAATCGAAGGTATCTTCGCAATCATCCTTGACTTCCTTGGACATTTTATTTCTTTCGGCTATGTTGGCCTCCCATACTTTAAGCATGATATCACCCCTGATCTTCTCTGTGATAGACAGCCTTGGATTTTTTGATACCTCTTCTTTTTCCAAAAGTACAACTACCTTTTGAAAAGTAGTCTGGGCTGCTTTAGCCTCTTTTTCTTTGAAAACAATGTTATTGAAAGATTGACTTAATTCTCAGAAATAGTTTTGAATAACCTCTACTTTAGAAATCAATCTTTGTTGCTATGCCTCGCTATATTTCGCTTGATTTTGAATAGAATTCAACCTATCCTGCAACTGCCTCGCTAATTCTTCCTGCTAGATGAATTGCTCGTGACTGGATTGCATCTTCTTATACATCTCATCCAAGATATACCTGAGCAGTTGTATTTCTTGTTTGTCAACGACTCTATCTTGTTCCAGCCCTTTGTTTATCTTCTCTCTAATAATACTCTCTGAGTTCCTTATTTGACTCTGCAACTGGGCTATCATCTGATTCTTCTGCTTCAACCTTGTTTCCAGATTGTGAATTGAAAATAAGTTAGCCATTTACAAAGCTCCCATAGAGCCTGCTACCTCTGTGGATAAATCTTCCTCTTCTAGGTTCTGTCCATCTACGAGCACTCTGTGTTTCCTTACCATTGTGTCTTCTTTCAAATGCATTTCTTGTTTCACTACAAATTTCCTCTTCTTACTGAAAAAGTAGTCGGAGGAAGGTATCTCTTCTCTAAAGATTGGAGTAAGGTCACTTACATATATAATTTATAGATGGGGAGTCCCAAAAGTTGACTCTAAAGGAGTCAATGATGTAATAGGACTGCCCAAATTTGTGAGTTGTGTTCCTTCTGCTGTTTTGGGACTATCGACAAGGATAGTTGATGATGAAGGAGGAATCATTTGATCTAATNATTCAAGATATACCTGAGCAGTTGTATTTCTTGTTTGTCAACGACTCTATCTTGTTCCAACCCTTTGTTTATCTTCTCTCTAATAATACTCTCTGAGTTCCTTATTTGACTCTGCAACTGGGCTATCATCTGATTCTTCTGCTTCAACCTTGTTTCCAGATTGTGAACTGAAAATAAGTTAGCCATTGCCAAAGCTCCCATAGAGCCTGCTACCTCTGTGGATAAATCTTCCTCTTCTAGGTTCTGTCCATCTACGAGCACTCTATGTTTCCTTACCATTGTGTCTTCTTTCAAATGCATTTCTTGTTTCACTACAACTTTCCTCTTCTTACTGAAAAAGTAGTCGGAGGAAGGTATCTCTTCTCTAAAGATTGGAGTAAGGTCACTTACATATATAATTTATAGATGGGAAGTCCCAAAAGTTGACTGTAAAGGAGTCAATGATGTAATAGGACTGCCCAAATTTGTGAGTTGTGTTCCTTCTGCTGTTTTGGGACTATCGACAAGGATAGTTGATGATGAAGGAGGAATCATTTGATCTAATTTTAAAGGAGTCTCGGATTTGGAATTTGTTTCAGACCCTGGATGCTCTGTCTGTGAGGTTTCTGATCTTTGTGAATATGATTTAGGATTCTTTGAGTTCTCCTCTATATTCCCTTTATCTTGAGATTTTGATTCAAAACCTGGAGGTATCTCTTCTTGTTCCGAAGGAGAGGTTATTGATTCCTCTTGTAGTATTTTTGGCAACCCACTTCGTCTGTGCTTCTGGAAAGAAAGAAAGCTAGTCTATAGGTCGAGGGGTAATGCCTAGACTCTCTCTAATATATCCTCATATGCTCTGGCTCCTTTGAATATGTCATCACAGGGGGAGCCTTCATGATCAAACGTTTTCATGTTGAAATGAGCTAGATGATTTCCCACAATTTGATATGGGTCATGCTTTTTGAGTTCAAGATCTACCAGCTTAATGTCTTCTAATGTTGCGGCTTACACTTTAGAATGGTCAAGATTAAGCAATGAAAACTTCCCAATCTGTACAGGAAACATTGGCCAGAATTTCTTCTGAGCTACTTTTAACTCTGTACCAATGTCTCCTGTTATTATTTGGTATGCCACTTCTTTGCACACCACTGTGACATAAGAGAAATTCTCTTCGATAAACCAATCAACAATTGTTTTGAGGTTTCCCATGATTTTCTCTGAAATCCGATGGGGTGGATATCCATACAATATTTGATGCACATGTATCACTACACAGTGATAGATCTTGTAAAATAAATCTTTTTCTTTCTCTTCCCATAGTTGAGAGTGATAGATATGGATGGGTTCTGCACAAGTTGAATTCCAGTTCCAATTCATCAAAGGGAAAGGGGTCATATAACAGATAACATCCATAATATATGCAGACATATAAAAATACGCAAGCTGTCCCTTTGATTTTTCCATTTGGTACTTTGCAATATCCTTGGTTAGGTTATCTAATAAAATCTTATCCCAGTTGAAAGTGTAACCCTCGGCTACCTCATGTATGATTGGCACCCATTCCATGGGGAAATGGGTAAGGCTTTTCCTCCCAAATAGTATGCATAACATCATTTCTATATAAACTATGTATTCATTTAACAATGTTGTGGCATAGATGCCATGGGTATCAGCTCTAAATTTTGTTGGAATTCCCCACCNTTTAAACAATGGGAGGCATCAATCATGGACGAATATCACTTTGCAACATGGGAAGAATAAAGACAAGAGATCTCTAATGAAGCACAAAAATATGGTAATCTGAATAATCTATAGGTCTTGAGACTGCTAATAGAAAGCAGAGAGGAAAGACTGTAAACAATTAGATAATCAAATAAATCTTAACCAAAGTAGATATTATACTAAATTGCAGTTAAACATTCATCAAAGATATATAAGGGAAAGATGTTGAAAATGAAAGTAAAGATGAACACATAACTCAGGGTTGATAGAATCTAGAATCTCCATTTTGTATTCTCATTAATCACTGTAAAAAACTTCTCTAGTGCAATCGGCTACAAAAAATCCTTTTCTCAGTCTTATGAAATTATATTTATACAAAGTCACCAATTCTTGATGGTTGGTGATTTCCCAACTCCTAGAGGCTAACGGTTACAAAAACTAAAACTTGAACCGTTTGCATGGTTATCTTTTATTTCTCTATCATCTTGATAATATGAGCCTACAATATGATACTTCATTTCTTCTTTGAAGTATATCCTTCTTTTGGTCTGAGACATTCAATACATTTTTCTAGAAAATGCACTAAAAATCTAGGAGGCTCTGGTATATCCTTTGCCTCGAACAGATAAATCTTCCTCTGAATTTTTGGAAATCGGTCTTCAATCCCTTTGTCAACAAAGTTAACTGATTGCAATGTTAAATTTGGATTCACCAGCCACCTATCTATTTGGGTAACATCAATCTCTTTTAATTGCGAAATTTCAATCTGAATTTCATTCAAGTTCTCTTTGAGTTTCAGTTGATGTCTTACAATATTGATCTGTCCTAGAAGCCCAGGAAAATTGCCTTTTCCAATGCCTAATGATCCTTTGTCTAGAAAATCGAAGGTATCTTCGCAATCATCCTTGACTTCCTTGGACATTTTATTTCTTTCGGCTATGTTGGCCTCCCATACTTTAAGCATGATATCACCCCTGATCTTCTCTGTGATAGACAGCCTTGGATTTTTTGATACCTCTTCTTTTTCCAAAAGTACAACTACCTTTTGAAAAGTAGTCTGGGCTGCTTTAGCCTCTTTTTCTTTGAAAACAATGTTATTGAAAGATTGACTTAATTCTCAGAAATAGTTTTGAATAACCTCTACTTTAGAAATCAATCTTTGTTGCTATGCCTCGCTATATTTCGCTTGATTTTGAATAGAATTCAACCTATCCTGCAACTGCCTCGCTAATTCTTCCTGCTAGATGAATTGCTCGTGACTGGATTGCATCTTCTTATACATCTCATCCAAGATATACCTGAGCAGTTGTATTTCTTGTTTGTCAACGACTCTATCTTGTTCCAGCCCTTTGTTTATCTTCTCTCTAATAATACTCTCTGAGTTCCTTATTTGACTCTGCAACTGGGCTATCATCTGATTCTTCTGCTTCAACCTTGTTTCCAGATTGTGAATTGAAAATAAGTTAGCCATTTACAAAGCTCCCATAGAGCCTGCTACCTCTGTGGATAAATCTTCCTCTTCTAGGTTCTGTCCATCTACGAGCACTCTGTGTTTCCTTACCATTGTGTCTTCTTTCAAATGCATTTCTTGTTTCACTACAAATTTCCTCTTCTTACTGAAAAAGTAGTCGGAGGAAGGTATCTCTTCTCTAAAGATTGGAGTAAGGTCACTTACATATATAATTTATAGATGGGGAGTCCCAAAAGTTGACTCTAAAGGAGTCAATGATGTAATAGGACTGCCCAAATTTGTGAGTTGTGTTCCTTCTGCTGTTTTGGGACTATCGACAAGGATAGTTGATGATGAAGGAGGAATCATTTGATCTAATTTTAAAGGAGTCTCGGATTTGGAATTTGTTTCAGACCCTGGATGCTCTGTCTGTGAGGTTTCTGATCTTTGTGAATATGATTTAGGATTCTTTGAGTTCTCCTCTATATTCCCTTTATCTTGAGATTTTGATTCAAAACCTGGAGGTATCTCTTCTTGTTCCGAAGGAGAGGTTATTGATTCCTCTTGTAGTATTTTTGGCAACCCACTTCGTCTGTGCTTCTGGAAAGAAAGAAAGCTAGTCTATAGGTCGAGGGGTAATGCCTAGACTCTCTCTAATATATCCTCATATGCTCTGGCTCCTTTGAATATGTCATCACAGGGGGAGCCTTCATGATCAAACGTTTTCATGTTGAAATGAGCTAGATGATTTCCCACAATTTGATATGGGTCATGCTTTTTGAGTTCAAGATCTACCAGCTTAATGTCTTCTAATGTTGCGGCTTACACTTTAGAATGGTCAAGATTAAGCAATGAAAACTTCCCAATCTGTACAGGAAACATTGGCCAGAATTTCTTCTGAGCTACTTTTAACTCTGTACCAATGTCTCCTGTTATTATTTGGTATGCCACTTCTTTGCACACCACTGTGACATAAGAGAAATTCTCTTCGATAAACCAATCAACAATTGTTTTGAGGTTTCCCATGATTTTCTCTGAAATCCGATGGGGTGGATATCCATACAATATTTGATGCACATGTATCACTACACAGTGATAGATCTTGTAAAATAAATCTTTTTCTTTCTCTTCCCATAGTTGAGAGTGATAGATATGGATGGGTTCTGCACAAGTTGAATTCCAGTTCCAATTCATCAAAGGGAAAGGGGTCATATAACAGATAACATCCATAATATATGCAGACATATAAAAATACGCAAGCTGTCCCTTTGATTTTTCCATTTGGTACTTTGCAATATCCTTGGTTAGGTTATCTAATAAAATCTTATCCCAGTTGAAAGTGTAACCCTCGGCTACCTCATGTATGATTGGCACCCATTCCATGGGGAAATGGGTAAGGCTTTTCCTCCCAAATAGTATGCATAACATCATTTCTATATAAACTATGTATTCATTTAACAATGTTGTGGCATAGATGCCATGGGTATCAGCTCTAAATTTTGTTGGAATTCCCCACCATTCTTTGATTATATATGGATATATTTGGTCAAATTTTGTACACTCCTTTCTTTGAAATTCTTCTATGAATTCGAAATTATAAATATATTTAGAAACAAAGGATAGCTTATACATTACTTGAATATGTTCTGGCCTGAACGAGCCGATGATGACCTTTTGATGGTTCGTGATACTCCTGGTCTGCACATCGGTGTTAATCAGAGCCCAGTTTATCATGTCATTGTATGGCATGAGCTTAGGCCGTGTTTCTATTTTATGGAGCTCAACCTCTGCTATATCTCTAAGTTTATTTTTAGTCTTTTCGTTTCTGAAATCGTCGGAACAATTCCTAATCTCATGCTCCATGATTTCAAATATCTGCATCTAGGACCAGACCGAATCTACAGCATGTGGTGTAGTATCATATATAACATCCAAATTCGGACCTGAGATTTCACCGGAATCATCATTCTTTTTTTGCATTTTTCTGGGTGCCATGATACCTGTGATAAGAAGTGAGTAGCTGCTACAAAGAAGAAGGCGTAAGTTTTCTCAGATACAAATTGCTAATTTACTGAAAGTGGAAATAAATTTGAATCAGAAACCTTTATTCACCTTTAGACTGCCTTAATTAGATTGTTCTTTCTACGACCGATAAATTCATTTGCCTTAATGAGGAGAGTATGTCTATTGATACACGTATTACACTATAAGATATTTCATTAATTTATAATAAGTGTTGCCAAATATCGACGATTCAAAATTGGTATTTCGAAAGGAATGTCTTCAAAAACTCCCGAATAGAGAAACGTGAAAAGTCATTTAATATCATCTACCCTTTTTTAATGTTAAGTTAATTATGCTTAAGCACTTAATACTTTGAGGATTTCGGGCTTCGGGGTTTTTTGAGTGCGAAAGAGTGATAACTCTTTGAATTTTTTGAAATGCGACTGATTAACGATTTGTTAAGTATGTTTAAAATTTAATTAATCATGATTAACAAGGGATTTCGTAAAATCACATCAGGAATTTGAACTGTTGTTTAAGTTGATATGGCTGAAAAAGAAAATTCGAAAAGCTTAGTGATGCAGGAGCATCGTAAGCAGTCAAGTGAGCGTGGAGGCGAAGGACAGCTGGAAAGTTCAACACACATTTTTCATGTTTTTCATGTTTCGAAAGTTTAAGGGAGCATATATTAATGTAATAGTTAGGAAGATGGTGTACTTGCATTTCTATCTTGGAGGTTGTAAACAAATCTTGAGTGATTTATCTAATTTGTAAAACATTAAGGCATTTAAGCCAGTTAATGAAAGTAGGTAGGTTTGAATTAATAGATTAGACAGTTTAGAGAGTAGGAGGGAAAACGGATATAGAAACCCTCATTCTTGTATCATTGTATCAGGAGCATAAAGAAGAAGGAAGTTGTAGCAGAGAGTTGTAGAGAAGAACCCATGTATAGGAGCTTGAATTAATATAAGAAGATTTGAATCAGATTTCATGGTGTTATGATGTTTTCTGTTTATACATGCTGAATGGTATGCTTACAGTGGTTTGATTCTCTCTGTTATGCATTTTCTTTAATACTGTGTGTATGTAGGATTTCATGTCGAATGTTTGAAGTATGAGAGAGAGAGAGAACGAGTTTCAATTGTTTCTCTTCCTAAGTGAGAGTTCCTGCAAGGAGTGCAGTGAAACATCCACAAGGAGTGTGTTGATGAAGGTTCATAGTTTATCTCTGAAATATCAGGAGGGATACCGTTATTCTCATTCCAGCAGGGGTGAAAAAGAAGCACATAAGCCGTGAAAGGTGTGCACAGGCGGGTTGAAATATAAAACTTATAAACCAAGGGGAGAGTTGAAGGAATTTTGTTGCTGAAGGTGCATAGAGTCGAAGAAATCAAATACTTAGAAGTATTTGAAAGTCTTCTGCAAGGAGTGCATGAAGGAACCCTTTTGGAGGTTTGAGTTTTTAAGTGAAAGCTCAGGAGGGATAATACCTTTGAACACTTCAAAGGAGGATGAAGGTTGAACTACTTCAAAGGAAGATGAGGATCGAAGTCATCCCGCAGAGGTTAAGTTCCAATGAAAGAACATTGATTTAATTTACAGGAGCTTTCAAGGAGGAAACGAGTGGTCAAAATTCTCTACGGAGGATTCACGAAATAGAAAGGACCGTAGGATACAACATAAGTTGTTAGGTGGATAAGGGTTGGACAAACCCATTTCAACGGTGTTAAGGATCAACAAGGATCGTCAATTTTGGTCAATTTGGACCGTTGGATTTGAACAAGCAGGAACAACCGTAAGATTAGAAACCTCTTCGCTATATCGCGTATCGGGGATTCGTAGGTTGGGAGGAGTCAGTTTAAACTGTAGGAGTTGTGAAGTGGCGAGAGCCAAGAGATCGTGTGAATGCATGGAACATCTGTTAGATAGAAGACAATGGAGAAGACAGGTGGTGTACTTGTCGCCAAATGGAGTCAAAACTTCGTTAACTGTTTTGGGGTTTTGTAGGTTGGAGAGCCAGAAGCCTTGCATCAGGATTCATGAAGATGCGAAGTATGAAACTCCGAATCAATGAAAATTACCATAGGGGAGCCAGCCTTTGATGAATTCCTTGGGGATCGACATTTTGGCACTTTCGAGGACAAGTGGTAGGGATTCTTTATTCCGGGATTCCCAAAATCGCGAAACGCGATACGACTGTGGAGGAGGATGCGACCAAACATTTTGGTGAATCAACATTTTGGGTTTT
>JZKD02S1436003.1:0-11050 GCA_000966675.3 Picea glauca | reverse complement strand
GCTTCTCCATCATGTCCTGGAGACTTCTTCTTAAATCTCTTTCGATGCTTCAACTACATTCTTATACTGTGATTAGTAGTAGTCATTTGATCAACCAAACATTGTAGAGAATTTACCTTTGCTTGTAGGATAGCGTTGTCATGGTATAAATGACGATCCAAGGTTTCATGCTCTATAAGATGTTGGATCAGTTGAGAATTTTCGTTTTGCAATTGTTCAATGGTTGGGGACTGATCAAATTGTTCAATAGGAGAAGGCTTAGGATTCTTAGTGGATGTGTAAGGAATTTCACACTTGATTGAAGTTTTAGGAACTTGGGAAGAAGGTGTAACAGTGGCCTTTTGAGAAAGACTAGGTGTGATTTAAGCTTCTTGTGAGGCTCTAATGATCATAGGAAAATTGAATAGGGTATGAGGTAATTGGAGGCTTTGTATTGGACTTGCCAATCATATTTTGAGTGCTCCTATGAAATGATTTCCCTTTCAATCAGTTAGCATCTCGCCTCCTTGTAGGAATTGGAGGGAAATCATGGTGGAAAGAGTTTTGTAGTTTCTTCTATTTAGAATCAATAGGAGGTGTAGATAATTGAGGGTCAACATTAGGATTCTTGACTTTCGTAGCAGATGAGCGAAGAGGTTTAATTGTAGGGTTTGGATTTTTAGGATAACGAGGGTTATATGTACTAGTAGTACCAGGATCAATTGACTTCTTAGTCATTTTAACTATCAATTGGGAGTTTAGAAATTGATAAAGGAAATCTTCCTAGGTTCTTCCCTACTTTTTTAATTTTGAGATAACCAATAGTTTGATAAGGCCATGATTAAATAGGTTGTGGTGAGGGTTTGTCACATTTTTGCGAATCTGGGAGGACATTTTCTCGAGACTCTTTAGAAAATAAAATGGAAAATTCAAAGGTTTACCAAACTGAAAGTGAGGCAAGAGGAAAAAATGGAAAGCTTTTAAGATGGATTACTTACCCTCGCAAGTAATTAGTGTGGTGATGACGATCAAAGGATTAATAAACTCATATTTAATCCACCCCTTTGAATATCCTTTAGCCCCATAAATTTTTTGATATTCATGTTTAAAAACTTGATTGTAACTTTTTCATGGAAGTTGATGTTGCTTGAACCATCTGTCCCTTATTCGTGGGAATTTCGTGGCCACAACAATGGAATCTTCAGAGACTGAGAAAACCAGTGACCCAACACGAGCATACTTTCCATCCAATCCAAGGGTGAACTAAAGGGAAACTTCATCATAGTTCTCCTGCAGACTGGCTAGGAAATTCCCCCAACCCACGTAGAGAAATACTTCTCGACAGGATTCAAAATCTATAATGGAAAATAGATTATAATATGAAGAAGTTTCATGAAAATTCGACATGGTTGTAGAGAAATAGATAAGAGAGAGCAAAAACAAGCAGAGGATGAGCGATACAAAATGATATGCTTGGTCCCAAACATAATAGATATAGGCGGATTGTGTCGTGGGTGCATTTGGCACATATGAATGCCATACATAGTAATGATGATGCGGGAATTTACATTTAAATGAAATCATACTTGGAGATCAACCAAATCATATGAGAGATTTGATCAATGTCCAAATCGAAGAATTGGACATTATGGTACAATGAAATCATAAATTTAAATTCATCTCTTAATCAAGTGTAAAACAAAAACGGACATAACATCTTTAGTAAGCTTAATTTACCACTTGACAATTGTAATTGAACTTCCAGTGATAATACCTGAATTGGAGAATTAAAATGACATTCACAATTACAACACTTCATACTATAACTTATCTGAAACTCCCTCCGGCACTCCATCCACCACTCCATCTAGTGAATATTATACAACGAGTATTAATAGGCCTGAAATTGCTAGAGTCACTGAATTCTAAGGCTCCTGTTAACCAAGGTGAATGGAAGGATGATGGAAACTTAAGTATCCATGTTTTTATTCAAATATAACTGCAGTGAAGAATGATTTATCAAAGAGGTGTTAGTTGCTTAGCTGAGTTTCAGTCTCTGTAGTAGAGAAGGAATTTTATGACTGGATAGAAAAGAACTATTGAGTTATGAACAACCCCCTCTCTCTTGGAAAAAATTAGCTATCAACTGCTTTGATAAGTTCTCCCTTTTACTAGCCATGAGCAAAGATCCTAAAAAAAAAGAATTGTGATGTAGTACCAATCTTTTCATCTACACATGAACAAAGAAGTTATGAGATTACTTTAAAATAGTATATAATTGATCATATTTTCATTATCATGATATGCAACAATTGACAACATATGCAACTTGATAAATTTTTAAAAAGCGTGGTTTCATGGTGTATCTTTCATGGTAGAAATCATATAATATTTTCTCATAGACTTCCTAAACAAATGAACGATTTGTATCCCTTCCTCTCATTCCTAAGCATTGTAACACTCATCAATAAAACATATAGAAAATCAATCAATCCTTCCAATATCCTAAGTTTTATGGCTTCCGAGTGGATAGGTAAATTTCACATGTTAGCCTAACAAAATAGTTAAGAACAAGGCCCCACCTATAAGACAAAACATCTTACATATAGTTAGGAAGACTTAGACAAGAGGGTCTTAAGATCATCTTCAGATTAGCTTCCAGTGGAAAGTCAGTAGAGTTTATTTACTGATACTTAACCATGCATACTTCCTTTCAGTCATAACCACAAGTAGTGCCATACATAAAGACATGTTTTAAACCTAATTCTTAACATTTTATTTATAATTAACATCCTCTCCAGGTAGAATTCCCCGCTACCAGCAAGCTTGTTCAGTACTCCGGTGGGTTTATCTAGTCATACCATATGCTGGTACCCGCTTTCAGCAGACCTGTTCAGTATCCCAACAGGTTAGACTCTTACACTTTTACAGAAGAGACTAGTCCTTACCCTCACCTTTAAGATTTGTATATAAATGTTTATTTTTGCAAGATGATGGGGAGGTAGCTATGTAAACTTTTTTATGGGTTGGGATGGTATTTAATTTGGAGGGTGGTTTTTTCTTTTTATATATTACTTTTACATATTGTCCTCATGTAAGGGGTACTTAAGTGAGTGTAACCAATTCGAAGATATGACACAATTTAGCATTTTAATGTGTAGTGGATGGAACCATTGGAAAATAGAAAAAATATATTTGTAGCCCCTACTCATCTTCTTCCATTGAAATTAAATGATGTTTCCATGGATTAAGTGCCAGATCGACCTTCTTGCTACTCTTTTATAAAAAATACTCTACTCACCGACTCAGAGACTTGTATGAATTGTATTAGTAGCCTCTAGGTTTGATGAGATCATTGTCAATTTTTTTCAGTATATTTTATGGTGGTTAAGGGCTATAAGAAACTGTTATAAGAGGTTCTTTGAAAGTCTAGTTTGAAAAGAAGATAGAATTCTGGTCAAAGAAATAAAAATGACTAACTAAACAAGCAATTTTTAATCATGATAAATGTACTCATTACTCAAATGGTGCTTAATAATAAAAATAAATGTGGTTATAATAACATGTTCTTTTGAAGTAAAATACTCCACTTTTTCTTAGCTTCCTTGAAAGTGTCCATTTGTAAATGAATACCTGCAAATTTTCTAAAACTGCCTATCAAAAACCACTCTCTAAAATATTTACATATGTACAATAGAAATCAAAATATTTCAAGAACAAGGAGAAGGAGAAGAAACTTCCCCATCCACCAATACCAGTGCCTTGTCAGCGGATATGACTTGTATAAAGTCTTCTTTAGAAACAGGCTTATGATAAAGTTTAAGTCTATGCCCATTTAAGTCTATGTCTATGTATAAAGTTTAAGTTTATTTTTACAGCCCCATTATCAAACATGGTAACCACTTCATAAGGACCTAACCATCGAGTGGTAAGTTTATCTTTACAGGTTTTAAACCTTGAATCAAACAATAGAGCCCAATCTCCAGGTTGAAATTGATTTTTAATGAATTTATCATGCCATTTGCTTCGCTGGTTTTGAACTAAGATTGTCCTTTTGATAGCATCGTGTCTAATTTCATCCAATTCATTCAATTGTAGGACTTGTTGTTTTTGTTCATCTAAATCTAATCCCAATTGTGCAGCAATACAAAAGGTTCTTACTTGGAATTCAATAGGTAAGAGTACTTGTTTTCCGTAAACCAATTTGTAATGGGTATGTCCAGTGGTGTTTCTCCATGTGGTACGATATGCCCATAAAGCCTCTGGAAGTCTATCAGCCCAATCACTATGGTGTAGTTGGAAATTTTTGGTCAAGATAGTCTCCATTACCTCTTTTTTTATTCCACTTAGCCATCAACTTGTAGGTGGTATGGAGAGGACTTACGTTATTTTATCCCATACTTTTCTGTTAATTCATTCATCAACTTAGAAGTAAATTGTGTACCCTGGTCTATGACAATCTCATGAGGAATGACAAATAAGGTAAAAATATCTTCATA
Source organism: Picea glauca (assembly GCA_000966675.3). Lineage (NCBI taxonomy): Eukaryota > Viridiplantae > Streptophyta > Pinopsida > Pinales > Pinaceae > Picea > Picea glauca. The sequence goes on along the minus strand of JZKD02S1436003.1, from coordinate 6,572 downwards.
AATAAACTCAACAACGAATTTTTTAGTATCCCTAAACTAGGGTTTTTCCTCTACCCACTTAGTGACATAATCTGTGCAAACAAGAATATAGTTATTCTTACGAGACATGGGGGAAATTGGTCCTACAAAATCAAGGGCCCATTTCTCAAAAGGTTCAATCATAACCTAGGTATGTAAAGGAATTTCATCACCTGATGTGGATTTTCCTATCATTTGAAAATTATCGCAACTTCTTACATATTTGGAACCATCCTTAAAAATGCTAGGCCAGTAATAACCTGAATGTAAAACCTTGTATGTTGTACGTTTTTTGAAGGAAAATATCCCTGCAGACAGGTAGATATCCTCAAAGAAATAGACTCTTAAATCTAAGACAGAAAGTGCTTATCATTGTCACTAACTTCCTTTTAGATCTAGGTGGACTAGTGTGTGAGGAAAAAGGAGAAAAGAAGTACCTTTTACCGGTGTTTGTCCCTGCACACTCCGAGTTGAGCTCCAATATTTCGTTGCTCGATAAGCCCTGTAGACGAACAAAGTACAACTACTTCCTACTCTATCAAGATTAGTTCGAAATAGGTCTATCTAATAAAGAGACAAATTCATGCGAGATTGAACACGAATTAGAAAGAAACAGGCCAAGCAAATTATATTAATGAGGACAAAACATCACTTACAGCCATAGATGAATTGCAGCAGTTTCGTCAAGTCTTCCTTGTCTACCCCTTGCTCAAAATATCCACGATCTGAATGATGACAGCTTCACTGATTGCTCCCTCTGAGATCATAGGTCTCCTACCTCCAAAATATCTCTGTTCCAGCACCACTTATAAGATCATAAGTTTGGTGTGATTTTCTCTTTTCAGTCCCCTTTCACCATGAGAAAGCTTGCTTATATAGCCTTGGAGAGGCTTTAACCACTTGAGATATCCTTGGGGAAGTTGAGGATTTTCCTCCTTCAGAGTAGGATCTGCCCTAAGAACATGGCTGGACTAGGGATTCGAGCTCAACTGCCTTCTAAGAATGAAAAGATCCTTCCCCCATTCATCTCAACAACTCAACTGCTGCCTAAAATAGGTAGCACTCCCTCAAAAGGGCCATCAGAGTGTTGTAGCACTCTCTAGTAGGCTTAAGGGGGGCGCCAGCGCACCTAAAGACACCAAATCTCCCTCAGAAGGGCCAAAGGAGCTTTATAATGCTCCCAGACAGTGTAAGGGGGAGCACCAGTGCTCCCAGAAGAGGTATAGGGGAGCGCTCTCCTCCAAAACTTAGTTTTTTGAGTGTTTTCAAATGGAAAAAGGTTCATGAGCCCAGTTAACCTTTCCTCCTCTTCCAAATCAAGTGTTTGACATGTGATAAGTGTCCTCTTGATGTCATTTACAGGCACGACATGGGCATCATGGCAGTATTCTTTCCTTAACACTTGCGACACTTGTGAGCAAAAAGAGACACTTGCAAACCTTGTAATGACGACACTTGCGACACTATCAAAGTGAGTATTTTTTATGTGTAACAGATTGCCCCCCAAAGTATGAAGTTAGAAGACAGGAACTGATAACTGAAATGCTTTGTAGACTTTCAAGCAAGGGTATAGACACAGAGAACCTGACAAAAGATGCACACAAGAATCAAACAAATATTATGACATGTTTCAAACCCAAGGCGGGCATACCTATGCTTGGGTGATCAAGATTTGCAAGATATGGCCACCATAAAATACATTGTGGATCCATAATTGTATTGATATAAAGTTATAGCCACTGAAAATACACTTTGGATCTATACTCCCATGACCTGAACTAATCGTAGCCATGAAGAATACACAGTGGATCTATGAGATGACAAGACATAGCCACAACCAATACAAAGTGGATCTATGTCACAGTATATGTGTCATTGTTCAAGAGAAACTCCATCACAACCTGGGCAAAGTACATATCAGAGTGATCACTCAACCCAAGGTCTTCTTACCGATCCTGATGTAGTACAAATCTAACCATGTGAATATATGTCCTGATGTCGAACATGGCATAAACCACTTGATTACCGGTCAATGATGTAAACCGTTAACAAGCGCAAGGGAGATCACCATTAATGTCAATGATTCCCAAGGTACCCTAGTACATTCCAACGAATGTGAATGGATGAGCTAGAGTCGAACATCCATGGAATCATCCGATCAGAGGTCAATGATGTAAACCTATTGTCGGACGTGAGGAGGCCTGCCATTGAGGCATGCAGGTCCCAAAGTAATAATTGGTTTCTAAGTCTAGTTCCTAGATAATGTGTTGAAGTCGACAGGAATAGACTCGTCGAAGGAGGGCCTTGATGTATCCCCCATAAACGACACAAAATGGACACAAAGATGTAATTGGTATATCAAATGAACATGGATTGACATGGGTATTGAGACAAGATATTTGTGATGGTTGACTCCCGAGGCAGATACTTCCCTTGAACACTTAGGCACAACAACAGAAACATGACATGGACCAAAACTTGATGATGCAGTGTATGTTGTGACTTACGTCAGGTGACCCAAAGGAGTGAAAGAAAATCAAAGGATTGGCTCAGTGCAGAGGTTCAGCGGATTATAATGCGTGAAAAAACAAAGTGTCGTGTTCAAGGGCGACTCTAAGAGTTACTTGGTAGTGTTCTCACAAAACTGCTTGGCTTGCTTCTTTCAAATTTTTCCCCCATCCAGATAAACAAGTACCTCTTTTTAATTTAACGATCTCAAGGAGGATAACACATTCTTGATAAAACTCACCTTCGGTAAGTTCCTCTTCCTTTTTTTAAAAAACTGGAAGAAGTAAGGGTTCGATCCTGTATGGGCCTGTCGGTGTTTGTTTTAAAGAGTTCAAAGACAGAAAACTCGAAGGTTTTTCATGATTATAGAGTCTGGAAAAACACTTAAAAGATAACTCTCTCAGTTCCTTTTTTGTAAAGTAGTCTGATGAGACCGAAAAAGAGATAAACTATCGCTCAACAGGTGTTTTCTTCAAATACTTTAACGAGCGTGAAGAGAACAAGGTCGCTCAGTAATCTTTTCATCTTTAGAGAGTCTGAAAAGGACTTAAAGATGACTCCAATGTTGTCCTTTTTTGTAATGTTAGTCTCGCGAGGCCGAAAAAGAGATAAATTATCACTCGAAAGACGCCCTTTCAAACCATTTAACGAGTGGGAAAGGAAGAAAGATCAATCGACAATCTTTTCATGTTTAAAGAGTCTGAAAAGAGCTTAAAGGAGACTCCAGGGGGGGTCCTTTTTCATGTATCCATACAGGTATGAAAAAGAGATAAAAGTCTACCCAGATGCATTCTCATGTATTTATGAGCACGAGAAAGAACAAAGACTAAGCTTGGTATGCCCCCATCTTGAAAGGTAGTGGCTTAAGTCCATAAAGATCATCAAAGGCTGGAGACATGCCCTCCAAGCTTCAATTCATTCACCGACTCTCAGGTTGTCGCCAATTTCTCTAGTAGATGAGAAAAATGAGAAGGGTGGATGAAAAGAAGGTTCAAGAGAGATGACTGTTTCATTTTTTAACAAGCTTGACACAGGAAAAGAACTATGATCAGGACCTTTGTTTCATTTTTTAACGAGCTTGCCACAGAGAAGAGAAACTATGCTCGTGGTTGCTTGTTGACCATGGCTTCCGAGAGGATAATGCTCTAGAAGGGTACCATGTCAAGGGACAATACTCGGTCATAACTTCCAAGAGATCTTCATCGGATGGAAGATCACTCTGGAAGGAACACATGTCGAGGGTTGTGATAGGGGTAAGGAGATCAGGCTCCAATAACCCTACCAAAAAGATCAGCATGTCAACTACCGGATCCGAAGCATCAGAAGTTGAAATCATGGGAGACAATGCCACATAATTGACATGAGGCGAGGGTGATAATGTCTACATATAAGAACCACTTAGGGAGGTAACCCAATCAGGGCCGATGAATGAAAGTTGATTAATATTCATAATTCTTCCATTGTGAGGGAAAGATATCACATAGAATAGAGTGGATACAATAGCTTTCATGGCATAGACATAATCCCGTCCAAGGAGTAAAGTGAAATCCAAGGGGTCTCGGACTACCATGACATCGATAAAGACAGTTTTCCCTCCCAAAGTTACAGGAAACTGAGGAAGGATCCCTAAATGTTGACTATTTCTTCTATTAAAATCCAACAGGTTCTGGGTAACGGCGCAAGCTGAGGACAACCCAAAGCATGCCAAGCAACAGAGGACAAAATACTAACGGACGCACCTTCATCTATCAGCGTTTGAGGAACATCCTGACCACAAACCTATACTGTAATCTGAAAAGGAATGTGAGAGGGAAGACGAGGTCTAGTTAGCGCACCCCAATCAAAAAGGATGGTCTCATTACTTGGAGGGGGTTTCGTAGGAGAACGAGGAATGCCCCCCAGCACGGTAGAGTTTATATTAATGAGAAAAACGTGGACAGTATCAGGTTTAATCTCTAGAGGGAGAGTAGGATCGACCAATGGTTGGATCGAATCAACCAATGGTGGACTTGGATAGACCAATCTATCACTCTTAAGAGGAAGAGTGGGACTGACCAAGGGAGGAACTAGATCAGTCACTTTGACATTCCTCAATGGAGGAATGAGATCGACCAATGGCGAAACTGGATCGAACACTTTGGCACTCTTTAGAGTAAGAGTGGGACTGACTGAGGAAGGGACTAGATCGATCACTTTGACATTCCTCAATGGAGGAATGGGATCGACCGATGGCGAAACTGGATCGACCACTTTGGTTTCATTCTCCAAGGGAAGAGTGGGGTCGATGGGTGGAAACGGATCAACCGCTTTAGTGTCACTCTCTAACGGGAGAGTGGGATCGACCGAGGATGAAAACAGATCGACCACTTGAGTTACACGCTTTTGATGAAGAGCGGGGCTGATCGATGACACAACTGGATCAACTACTTGGGTTTGTGGTGCAATCGAGGAGGAAACTATATTGACCACCTGATCAACCGGTCTAACCGGGGATGGAACCAAATTGATCAGCTTACGATAATCTTTTGGAAGTTGAAGTTTTTCCAAAAGAGAAGAAGCCTCATCCATGCGAGGACAAAGGTGAGAGTAATGATTACCTTTACATAACATGCAAGGGAACCTGACAATTTTCTTCTTCTTACCAACCTGAACATCACTAGTTGACGGGGTATCATCGACATGACCGACAGAGGCCGATGACGTGGAGGACCAGATTTCTAAGACCTGGGTAAGACCGGGGCAATCCCTCAGAAAGTGGTCACCCTTACAAAGGCTGCAAGAGAATTTGGGTTTTAGATTCTTCATTTTAATCTTGTTGACCTCATCAACACTCCCAGTGATATTAACAGTAATTGGTTTCTTAGAGCCAACATCTGATGTTGTTGGGGCCTTTGTTCGTTTCGAGTTCTTCTTCTTCTTCTCTTTCTGTTTCTTCTTCTTCTGATCAACCTGGCTACTTGCTTTAGATATTTCACTAGGAGAAGAAGGATAAATGGAAGGAGACTTGATGGGCGAAGAAGGCAAAAAGTTGACATGAGGTTGAGGTGTGGGTGGTGTATTGACATCCAAAGTATTAGGTGCAACTGAAACATTGGGAGGATTCAGGATCACCGGAGTGGGGAATAACCAAACTAGTAATCCAATAGTGAGTCCTGGAAGAATTAGTGTGGCAACATATGGAGGACCAAAGTTTCCAAATGAAGGAAAGGTATAAGGTTCCCTAGAAGAAGGGGTTCTTCCATTGGTACTCCCAGGATTCGATGCCATTAACATTGACTCGACCTAAGGTCCACTAAGTAAAACAAACAAAACACACTAAGAATATAAGAAGCAAACAATCAAACAAACCTTCCTATGATAAAACCAATAGTTGGTGATGAAATCAAATGTCGTGAGATCAAAATAGGAAGGGGAGGGGATTGAGTGGGTGGATCAGTTATGTTGGCGACCTGCTTAATGGACTTACGCCTTGGTGCAAGCTTCCATGCAGTAATTGTGGATTTACCCTCCAAGGAGCCCGAGTGAGTTTGACCAACGTCTGTTCCAGGTACAGTGAGACTTCCCTTCACCGTCACCTTGTGTGATACTGTTAGCGATATTTCTCGTTAAGAGGGATAGAATGAAAAATAAAGGGTTAAATACCCACTTGTCCTGAGTTTTATGCGCAAATGCGTCCAAGTTAAATGAGAATCAGCTCTGGACAGTCCATATCCGCGCGCCCGGATCAACGACGTGCGTTGGATTCTGGACCCCCCTTTCCTTTCTACCTTTAAGCGGAGGGGGGGTCCGGAATCGGGGGTGCACCTCTCCGAAGGCCTAGATCAGCACGCCCGAATCAATGGCGATGAAGACCATTCCAGCCCCCCCCCCGCCTTTCTACCTTTAAGCAGAGGCGGGGGGTCCGGAATTCCATATGCAGCTTTCCGACGACCACGATCGAGGCACTCAGATCAACGGTGCTAGTGCAGCCCCGACCTTCTCAGCTGCCCGGTGCTTAACCAGTGTGGGCCCTCCTCCTGTCATTTCATCTTCCCTTCTGCCTTTCC
>JZKD02S1436002.1:166060-186669 GCA_000966675.3 Picea glauca | reverse complement strand
TAAATGAATATTTTTTTTAATACTTTTATTTATTAATAATTTCATTATTATAAAATTTATCTTAATTTTATAAGAATATAAAATTTCATATTTATTGTGTTTTTTTAATATTTTGATAATTGAATTTAAACATTTTTAACTAATTTTTTTAAGTTTATGGTAAATACATTAATAAAAATCAAGATTTATTTTGAATAATTTATTTAAGTTTAAAATAAGATTAACAAAATTTGAAAATAAGAATAGTTAATTTTAAGTTTAAAAAGACTTTACTGTGTAGTTTTGAATATACCTTTTTATTGACGTCTAATAAACTTTCTCCTGTTTTTTTGGGTGATATCTAATAAAATCTGAATGGCATAAAAAAATTGTATTTATAATAATTATATTTGAGGTTTGTATTAGTAATATCTTAATTGAATTTAAAAGGTGTGATATACTAAATTATAGTCATAGATGTTTTTTATTTTGAAAATATGAGGAAGGGTGTAAGATTGGATGGTGGAATACACCCAATGATTGTCTTCCTTTAATGTTTATCCTTTAATAAATTAGTTATTCAACTATTAATTAGTGAGGAGATATATTGTTCACTGATAGTGATCCCTATCAACTATCTAACATTATCCAAAAACATTATTTCCAAATATTAAATTATTAATATTGTTCAATTTAATTACATAAAATTATTAAATGATGTTAAATCCATTTTGTTTAATGTATGATCGATATAAACTTCGTTCTCTTTTATGAGGTGATATCTAATAAATTTGGAATGGGATAGTAAGTGTGTTTTTTATTATTATATTTTGTATCTTTGTGTTTATTATTATTTGTTTTTTCTGAAAATGTCTAGGTGGTGGTTGAGAGACTCACACTGTAATATCCCCAAAAATAATTAATTATTAAAGTCTGTGTGCACTTAGGAATAAATTTATGTTTTTGGCAAATTCGCATTTGGAATATTTTTTCCATTTATGGCAAATCCGAATTTGGAATTTGATTATTTGTAATTAATTATTTATGATTGTTGGGCAAAGATTTGATTGCCCAACTAGCTCTTTCACCGTGACACGTGTAAAAGGAAAATATTCTTATATATTAATTGTTGGAGGACAAATGGAAAATCCAGGTTGAAAACAACTGATCATGACTCCATGAGTGGGGAAAAGACTTGAGTTACCTCAGTGCTAAATTTTACAAGTGGAAAATCAGGAATTGGACCAATAGAAGCCCCTGAACAGACTTGAGTTGCCTCAGTGCTAGATTTTACAAGTGGAAAATCACGAATTGGACCACTAGAAGGCCCTAAAAATCAGGGATTTGTAAAGCTGTGAAAATGCCCAAGGAGAGAAAAAGACCTAGGCACAAGATGCTCATGATATACAACATATGGGGGAGGCACGACACTGCTTAGTATGTTGGTGAAAAGATATCACTTGTTGTTCTGAACACCATTTAGTGTGAGGAAAGTTAATTTTCTGATTTGAAAAGAGGACTGTAGCAAAAGAGGATCATTGGAATTCACCCTTATGGACTCATGGTTAGGCTAGGGGATGAACATATCAAGTAATTTGGTTTTTTTTTTCTACGGTTGGGTGGAATTTGGTTGTTACATTTGTGTCCCAACATCTTATTCAGATATGTACATCTACTTGTTCTCTTGTTAAATGTTTTGTTGATTATTAGTTGATAGAAAGAAATGGTTATAGGATAATTATTTTACCTGTTGATTATACTCATTGATTACATTCTATATGTGATGGTCCATAGACAATTGGAGATTCAATAGTCCACATAATACATGCTACCATAACTGTTTTAAATTGTTGAATCATATTCAAAATGGAGTTTGTTTTACAACATATTTATTCCATTAAAGAATTAAATTACAAATAACTAGTTTATCCATGAAACCCTCATTCAAAATTATCACAGTAGAGCACCCTAGGGTAATGACCCTATAGAACTATTAAACAGAACCTGAGGAGTTTTAAATTGAACTCCAAGATTTGGAACTTGAATACCTTTTCAAGCAAGGCAATCCCATTGATTTGTTTCCTTTGAAGTGATTAATATTGCAAGGGGAAAATCGATAGATTTAGTAAACTGTGTTAAAGTTATCAAGAGAAGATAAACATTAAAGATTAAGAAAATGAATAGTACTTAGCTTATAGCTAGCACGGAAGCAGTTCCCCACCTATGTTGAAGGGATGATCTGTCCATAGTCCAAGGGGAGGAGTGGACCCAGGGATGGTTGATGGGTACCCTTGCAAAGAAAATAGGGTCCCATTATTAGTTTTGTAACCGAAAGGAACTACCTTGATGCACTCGAATGATAAAGTTCACATAGTAAAGTTGCATATCCCATAGAGGCGTATCCTTCCCAGTTCGATATTACAGACAAAGTTTGCAAGACATTTATTCCCTAAATAATGAAACTTACAAGCTGCTAAATAAAAGTCAAACAAGAATGCAAGTATAAACTTAAATTAAAATATGCATTATGAACCTACTGTAATCACTCATTTTCGTCAAAGATAGTCTATCCAATAGAGGAGAATTAGAAGAGATTATGGAGATACTTCATTTACCAATGTATTTTACAAAGGAGAAGTACACATAGGCTAATTTAAAACACAGATTCATAAACAAGTGACTTAGGGTGAATTTTATATAAGCATGCATGATGTATAAATTATGCTAGAACTTATACATAGAAGTAAGTCTTACAACTCTAACAATTTATGTATAAGTATGTGAAACATGAATAGATTAAGAGGAAAGTCTTATAGGCCAGTTACTAAATTTTCTCACATGGGTAAGAAAACCTTACTGCATACAAAGGGGACATTTTTGTGAATTTAAACCATGTAAAATAAAGTTGAAATAATTTACAGTAAGTTCCTAAGATGTGTACTCTCAGCTAAAGAGCTGATAGTTCGGGGTTCATGCCATCATTTCCTTTTACGAATCCAAGAGATATATCGCATCGTAATAGGAAATAATGGCATACAGTTTATAAATATAGTTAACACCATAAGCGAATTTAAGAGTTACTGTAGGAAACCAGAAAAAGATTTAACCACAAGATTCTCGGGCGATAGGTATGCGGTGAACAATTTAAACAAAATACAAGTATAAACGATAAGTAGAATATCGAGGTCATGGCCTAACGACATGCCGGGAAAACCTTAATCTTATTACAGGAATACATCTTTAACTAGAAGGTTAAATCACCTATATAAACTTCAGACAAGTCTTGAATGAAAACCATGAATAGAGGGTGTTTACACGCTAGAAATGTTGACTCAATAATATCGTGACTCACCATGATTTACCCAATGGGGATATAACAGACAGAGCATGGATGTAAACAATATTCAGAGATTAAGTGAAAGAAAAAGGAAAGAACCTCAAATATGGAAACCGTAGGAGACAGTTACAGAGGTATTCACGAATATGACTACTATTACAAACTGCCACTTCTTATTACAGGATAACATAAGCGATAGAGTTTTTCTTGGGGTTATCTGGTATAGAAGGAAAACCAGTTGGTCATGCGCCTTCCTTACCTTACGCAGATCAAGTCCTCTCTGATAACTGAAATGCTTTGTAGATGTTCAAGAAATGGTATAGACTCGGAGAACCTGACGCAAGCTGCACACAAACATCCAACAAATATCATGACATATTTCAAAACCCAAGGAAGGCATACCTATGCTTGGGTGATCAATACTTGCAAGATATGGCCACCATAAAACACATTGTGGATCCATAATTGTATTGATGAGAAGGTATAGCCACCGAAGATACAATGTGGATCTATACACCGATGACTCAGACTGATCGTAGCCATGAAGAATACACAGTGGATATACGAGATGACAAGACATAACCACGACCAATACAAAGTGGATCTATGTAACAACGTATGTGTTATTTGTCCAATAGAAACTCCTTCACAACCTGGGCAAAGCATATATCAAAGTGATCACTCAACCGAGGGTCTTCTTACCAATCCCAATATGGTACAAATCTAACCAGGTGAATAGATGTCCTGATGTCGAACATGGCAGAAACCACTTGATTACCGGTCAATGGTGTGAACCGTTAACAAGTGCAAGGGAGATCACCATTAATGTCAATGATTCCCAAGGTATTCTAGTACATTCCGGCGAACGTGAATAGATGAGTTGAGGTCAAACACCCATGGAATCATCTGATCAGAGTTCAATGATGTAAACCTATTGTCGGATGTGAGGAGGCCTGCCATTGAGGCATGCAGGTCCCAAAGTACAAACCGGTTTCTAAGCCTGATCCCTGGATAATGTGTTGAGGTCAATAGGAATAGACTCGTCGAGGGAGGTCCTTGATGTATCCCCCATCAACGACACGAAACAAACATAAAGATGTAATTGGTAGATCAAATGGACATGGACTGACACAGGTTTTGAGGAAAGATATTTGGGATGGCTGACTCTAGAGGCAGATACTTCCCTTGAACACTGAGGCACAATAGAAAAACATGAAATGGACCAAAACTATGCAGTGGATACTGTGACTTGCGTCGGGTGACCCAAAGGAGTGAAAGGAAATTAAAGGATTGGGTCAGTGCAGAGGTTCAATGGATTATGATGCATGCAAATGACAAAGTGTTGTGTTCAAGGGCGACTCTAAGAATTGTTGGATAATGTTCTCAAGAGACTGCTTGGCTTGCTCCTTTCAATTCTTCCCTCGTCCATATAGACGAGTACCTCTTTTTGATTTAATGAGCTCGAGGAGGATAACACATGATTGATATAACTCACCTTTGGTAAGTTCCTCTTCCTTTGTTTAATGAACCAAAATAAGTAAGGGATCGATCCCATATGGGCCTGTCGATGTGTGTTTTAACGAATCCAAACACAAAAAACTTGAAGGTTTTTCAGGATTATAGAGTTTGGAAAAACACTTAAAAGAGAATTCTCTCAGTTCTTTTTTTGTACAGTAGTCTAACGAGACCGAAAAAGAGATAAACTATCGCTCGAAAGACGCCCTTTCCAAACTTTTAACGAGCGTGAAAGGAAGCAAGATCACTCGACAATCTTTTCATATTTAGAGAGTCTGAAAAGAGTTTAAAGATGACTCCAGGGGGGTTCCTTTTTCATGTGTTCATGTATCCGTACGGGTCCGAAAAAGAGATAAAAGTTTACCCGATTGCGTTCTCATATTTTTGAGCTCGAGAATGAACTAAGACTATGCTCATAAGCATGACAAGGTAAATAATCCATTAGAACTGCCAGGAAACCTGTGATGCCAAAACTACAAACTAGGGGTTTAGTGAAGCCATTATATTGTTAGAGAAACCCATAAATAACTATACCTTATAAAAAATGGAAATTTATAAATAACAATACAATGGAAATTTCATTTACCATTTCATTTTGCAAGGATTTTGGAGTAGTGGAGATTCTCATTTTGAGGTGGATCTTGTTTTGCTCACTGCCAGAGCTACGGTTGACCGTTTCTCTTGTCGTTTGGACTAGGTAGATATTCATCTCTCCTTCTTTCAATTACATGGTTTAATATTCATTTTCATATCATCATTTAATTTAAAATATGAAGCCCTAAGTTGCCCCAAAAAGATCAAAATCGGCCTCTTTTAAAAATTATGGAAAAAAGGGATTCTTTTTGCAAAAAACGTTCTAGAAGGGGATGGTCAAGCTGCCAACACATTAATACATGATTGGGTGAGTCGTTTTTTGGCAAGGAATCCATGAGAAAATCCCCACATATGCCCATGCATCCATAAATAAATCGTTTGCATTTAAAAACATTTTGTTGTTGTATAATGAATATTGAATGGCTAAGAGAGGGCGTGGTGATTGTAAAAGAGGGTGTGGTCACTTTAAATGATGTGGGCATTTAGATTTAATGTTTTAAATTGCTTTTGAAAATCGTCGAAATGCCAAATTCTTTATTCTTTTGTTTTGTAGGTGATTTCGGCGATCGAGTGGAAAGAACGAGAACATGAGATGGATGACTTAGCTGCCTTGCAGAGTCCTCGCACGCGGGCTACATTGCGAGCTTGTGGCTTACTCAAATTCTTCAAGTTGCAAAAAATGAAGAAGGAGATTTTGTTGCTTGAGCATATGATCGGCCTATGGGATGTTGCGGAGCAAGGATTCTGGATTGGCACACAGCTTCTAGCCATCGAGTTAGAAGATGTGTATTTCTTGATTGGCCTCTCAAAAAGAGGGGTTCCCATATCTTTTTCCAGGCAGAGGGCGCTACCTGAGCAAGTGGACGTGTATCTAGAATGTCACTGTGTCCCAGGAGTAAGGCTAGTAGGGGGTAGAATCCCTATCAAGGATATCTGAGAGATACCCCTCTGGTCCATACTGTTTTCCATCACGAGCATGAAGGGCAGTACTAGCGTGCATCTGGCATCAAGATCGCAGGTGGCTTATGGTGTCTAGTGTTTGGAACCAACACTGTTCAAGTGGAGTGCAGGGTTCCTTCAAAATGTGAAGGAACAGGTTTCAGGGTGCTGGATGGGACAAAAACAGTTTGGTTATGGCTCTTTTCTGGTCTCATTTTTTCTGGAGCGCATCCCCCATATGCAGCCGCAGATAGCACTGGCGGTGCGACCAGTGGATGAGATAAGGATGGAGAGGTGGACGAGTCTGTCTCTGAGGATAGTAGCGGAGTCAGAGTTCTGTTTCACTGGTAATTTCTTTGCCTAGATGAGACGACAATATCTCTGGATAGAGGACTTCCCGTATGCTGAGGTAGATTTCTGCGGGAGCATGGATTTGATTTTACCCACGGGGGAAGACTGGGATGTGTCAGGTAAGAGACTAAGCCATACCTTGTCTAGTTTTGTTTTTTTAAGTTTTTGATGTATATATGTTTTTTTGGGTATGTAGAAGAGTTTTTAACAGATGTATTGTTTTCAACATGCAGACAAGGGATCAGTGCACCCGGCCAATATACCGATACCAGGACGTCGTGGGGGCATTCCAGTTGCATCAGATCCGACAGTACCAGTGATAGGTCTCCGGGAGGTTGAAAGAAACCTCCAAGGCCTCACGATGGGCATTCCTCCTCTACGGAGGGGAGAAGTGCCTTTACATCTGCAGAGGCACACTGTGGGAGTACCAGAGAATATCAATTCTCTACTGAGGTGCGTAGTGGGCATGGTGATGTGTTACTCACAACACAATGTAGTGCGGGGAGATTAGAGTCTCTCTGGTGATCGTATTTTTGTATTCCTTGTCAGGCGACATTCTATGGGTGTAAAGACCCAACATTTTGCTCTTCTACATATTTTTTTTGATGTAATCAAAACATTTCAGTCACGCCATATATATATGTATATATATATATATATATATATATACAGTTTTGAGTTTTTACAGTGCCAATGATTTGTACATGATGATGTCTTTGATGTGTTTTAATTTATATGTAATGTACAATTTTTCTTTCCTTAAATATTATGTGTGGGTGAGATACCGATCCATGATGTAATTAGCTAACGAATCCGAAACACTATTAAGTTCTCTTGGAATGTGTCTATATTCACTATAATCAAACATTCATTCAAGACGACGAACTTGTAGGTGGAGACGTAGCAGGATAGGACTATGGATAGCGTAGATACGGTTGAGTTGATAGACCACGAGTTGGGAGTCTAAGTAAACAATGATATGACAGATACATAGGGAGGAGGCTTGGGTCAATAGTCCTATGACAACATGATATTCTGCCATGTTGTTGGTTGCTGGTCCTAAGCAGATACCTCCTGAACTCACCACCTCGTCAAATTGGTAAATAACCCATGCTGCCAAAGCAATGTTCCGGGTATGTTGACTAGCGCCATCCGCAGACCCGAAAAAGATAAGAAAGGAAGACGTCATCTGCGCATGAAAACACAATCATAGTCATGAGTGGAAATGGTAAAGACTCGAGCATGCGAAAGAAATAGACACACCAAACTAAAATACAATAATGTACAAAGTACAGATGCTAGGTAATTTAAGCATAGTACTTTTTAAGGTAAATCCCATTTTGGGGCTCTCCTAGGGAAATTCCATCATGATCTACTAATTCGTAGGTGCCTCTACGTAGGACATGCTTCATGATGTAAGGACCATGCCATAGAGGTTCTAACTTACCTGTTCCCAATTTATCGTGAGCTTGGTCGTAAACAAGGACTAAGTCTCCTTCTACAAAAGTTCGAGGGTGGACGGATTTATCGTATTGACTCTTAATTCGTTTCTGATGTGCCTCATTAATGAGAGCAACATCGCGACATGTTTCGTCCAGTTTGGATAGATACAATAATTGTTCTTCTTCAGCAGAAGTATGGGGCATGAGTTCTACTTTCAATTTTAGTGATGGAATCTCACACTCGATTGGTAGAATGGCTTCAATGCCATATACCAACTGGAAAGGTGTGAATCCAGTTGAGGTTTTCACAAAGGTGCAATAAGCCCATAGAGCGGAGAAAAGTTGTAAATGCCACGATGTATTGTTTTCCCCTACCATGCATTGGATCATGGTTTTTAGGACTTTGTTGATGGATTCAACTTGTCTGTTGGCCTACGGATAGTAAGGGGATGAGTTTTCATGGCGAAAACCCAATTTGACATGTAACTCGCTCATCATCTGGTTCTTAAAGTGTGCACCATGATTAGTGACAATGGCACGTGGTACACCAAAATGAGTTATGATATGGTTGAAAAGGAACAGAGCTGCAGTACGACCATCGTTCAGGAAGGTAGGCATAGCCTCAACCCAATTGGTGAAGTAGTTGACGGCGACGATGATATAACCGTGCCCCCCGGCTGAGGTAGGATTACACTGCATGAAATCAATACCCCACTTGGAAAAGGGGCCGATCGCAATAATGGGGTGCATCGAAGTAGGGTGGGTGCATGCCTTCTTGTTAAATATTTGGCAGGGTGGGCATTTTTTTACGGCCTCAATACAATCTTTGAAAATCGAGGGCCAAAAGTAGCCGGAATGTAGGATTTTTTGGGCTGTGGCCATCCCTCAATCAGACATCGTTCAAGGTGACAATCGTTCAAAACGTGTTCAGCCTCCTCGTGAATCAGACATCGTTCAAGGATGGTGTCAATCCCATGGCGATACAAAGTGTCGACGATGATAAGATAATGATGAGAGTGGTGATGAATACGTCGACGCTCTTCACGGGAAATGTTGGGTTGATAACGTTGGGTTTGAAGGTAGAGGAGAATGTCTCTGTACCAAGGATCGGAGGTGATGATGAGGAAGAGAGATTCATCGGGGAGATAATCTCTAGGTTCAATGTTTTCATCGGCACGAGGGAGAGCACAAATAAGCTCTACAAACACCAGGGATTTTTTGGTTTTGGTCTTCATAAATTCAAGATCGAATTCTTGAAGAATAATGATCCATTTAGAATATTTTCCCCCAAGTACTTGACGTGTCAAGACGTTGTACATGGGGTTGGATTCCACGATCACCATGGTGGTGCGTAATAAGATGTAATGGCGGAATCTCTGGATAGCGATGACGACTTCCAGAGCCAGTTTCTCGACATGTGAATATCGGATTTCGGGTCCAGATAGACTCTTGCTCAGGTAATAAATCACATGTTCTTCGTCGTTGGGGTCCTCTTGAACTAACACCATCGCAATAGTGGAAGTGGAGGCGGACAAGTAGAGGATATAGTCCCTTGTATACTCTGGAGGGTGTAACAAGGGGGCGTGGGTCAAGCCGTGCTTGAGAGCATCGAATGATTGTTGGGCAGTGTCATCCCAGATGAAAGGGGTGTTTTTCTGTAGTAACCGCATGAATCCTTTAGTTATCTTAGCGTAGTTGCAAATGAAACGGCGAAGGAAGTTTTCTTTGCCTTGCAAACTTTGGAGTTGGGTTAAATTGGTCGGTGGGGGTAAGGCTAGAATGGCCTTGATCTTTAAGGGATCCACCCGGATCCTGTCTTTGGAGACAACAAAACTAAGGAGTTGACCAGATTCGACAGCGAAAATGCACTTGTGGGGGTTCAAGCGAATATGGTAGAACCGACATGGAAGAAAAATCGCCCGGAAGTGATCAATATGATCAGATCGATTGGATGAGTGGGCGCGTAAATCGTCGAGGTAAGGCTCTGCGATATGCTTGATATCGTGGAAAGCATACGACATGGCCCGCTGGAAAGTAGCACCAACATTTTTAAGGCCAAAAGGTAGCTTTCGGTAGGTGAAAGTACCCCAGGTGCAGACAAAGGTTGTCTTATGTTGATCAGCAGGTAAGATTTCAATCTGGTTATACCCAGAAAATCCATCCATGAAAGAGAAGATTACACTCCCTGTGCAATTATCGATGATTTGGTCGATGAAGGGCATAGGCTAGTTGTCCTTGGGACAATATTTGTTGAGATCTCAATAGTCAACACAAACACGGATGGTCCCTTGTTTTTTGGCAACCAGAACAAGGTTGGAGACCCATTCTGTCAAAGGGATGGGGTAGATAAAGCCATATTTTAGAAGTTTTTCAACTTCTGCCTTTATAACTGCGATTTTCTTGGGATGAACTGGGCGAAGCTTTTGTCAAACAGGTTTCACGTCAGGGTAAGTCTTTATTTCGTGCATGACGATTGAAGGGTTGATCCCTGGCATTTCCTTGTAGCTCCAAGTGAAGACATCGCAGAATTCTTTAAACAAAGCAGTGTAAGAGACCACTTCCTCGGGTGTGCAATTAGCACCAAGGTTAATGTTTTCCATGACACCTTCTCTGATCGAAATATCAATAATGATCATAGTATAGATGTTACCCATATTCCCCTCAGAGAGAGTATCTTGTGTGAGAATAGGAGATTGCGGAGCATTGGTAACATCGAGAGGGAAGACAGAGCGTATGTCTTGGTGAATTTCTTCCAAATGCCGAAGAAAAGAGGATCAATGATGGTTATCATCCCAAGGAAGATCGTCAATGCTAATCATTTCTATAATAGATTCATCAGAAGGAAAAATTTGGGAAATGTAATCAACGACGGACGACAGGGAATCCAACCATGAGGGCACCGAGTAGGTATGCGGTGCCAATAAATGTGAATTGTTCGACGGGGGAGAGGCAGATTGAATAGCTATGTATGCAGCCTCGGCTGGGCTAAGTGGCATAGTGTCACCGAGCACATCGAATTCCAGAGGACTAGGTACAATCCAAGGGTCAGATGATTCCAAGGATTGATAAGGCATAGTCGAGATCATATTGATGGTGTCAATATGATGTGCGGTAGGTGGAAGTGGTGTAGGGAAAGTACCCATAAGTCTAGAATCTTTCAATAAGACAACACCAACGCTTTCATACGTAACTGGGTGGTCTCCCAAAAAGGGAATGTTGTTGGTGATAGGGACGCGAGCGTCAGGTGTACAGAAATCAAGTTGATCGATGGTGACAATTTTGCCTTGATGGGGGAATTGTACACATCGAAACACCGACGAGGCGATGACAGTCATAGCGTAGAACCAACTTATTCCAAGTAGTAGGTTGTAATCGAGGGGAGCATCGACCACCTTGACATCAACGGTAACATTTTTGCCGCCCAACTGAACGACTAAGGATTGTAATAATCCGTGAGGATGAAAACCTCGTCCATCGAAAGTGCGTAACATCGTAGGGGATTTGTTAAGGGCAGGTGATTTTAATCCTTTCCAACAAGCTAAGGACATGACACAAGTAGAGGCTCCCGCATCTAAGATAGTGCGGTGGATTTGTTGATTGTGAACAACAACATCGATTTGAAAAGCTAACTGGTGGGAGAGTCGCGGTTGATGATCATCCAGATTAAACGTGAGGTTGTTTCATGACTCGGGATCAAAAGCGTCGATAGAAGCTAAGAGCATTCTACATTGGCTGGGACAGTGTTGTAGAACTTCGAAGGAAGACATAGTACATGGTGCTTGGGCCAAATCTTCTACAATGTTGTAGTTTTGGGCAGCCCGTGAATTAGGATTGAAGGTAGATTTATGGATGGTGCTCTTAGGAGGGCTTAAGATGGAGTCAAACGAAGGTTTCTCAATATGAAGCGGACCGGATGGAGGGCTAGCAGAGGGAGGACTAACGAAAGATGGTAACGGGTCTGGTGCGGAACCATTAGTAGTCTTCGGTTTATCAGGTTTAACTGGTGTGTCATACGTCGCAGAGCAAGTGGTCAGATTAACCCCATTAAACATGTAAATGTGGTCACTTGTCGAGGCCTCATCATGGGGTTGGTTGGAACTGCCCCCTGTGGTGGGGGTTTGAGCAACCAAAGATTGTTGCTACGGAAAAGGCTGAGTAAGCACAGAGGGTTGTGAATTTCCCTTAAAAATATTGGCCACTTCATCGCAATGTGGACAATCTCAGGTGTAGTGATCATCACCACAAATGAGACATGGGAATTTTGGTTTTCGTTGTGGTTGTTTTCCAGCAGCAAGGGTTTGTGGTTGATTTTTTGGTTTTTCGTTGTTATTGTTTTTCTTTGGTTTATTTCTCGCTTTCTTCTTTCCCCCAGGTTGCTGTGAAGGGGTTGATTAGACCGCATTCACATTAGAGACCTGAGTTTGAGGGGGGGTAGAAGAGGGTGCAGTCGGGCTGGGAGCAGCCATCGAAGCGAGTCATTGAATCGTTCCAGTTGACTGGGTAGTAGATTGGGTTTTGACAGAGCCAATAACTCCATCCGCGTGGGAAGCAAACAATGGTTTGGATGGATCGTTAGTGGCATGGGTAGCATTCGTTATCAACTCGTACAGAGTGTCGGATTGTGAATAGACTAATTCTAAGTACTGAGATCGGGCAATAGCTATACCATTTCCCTAGTATGGTCGCTAGTTTCTATTGTAGGAAAATGTCCCTGCGGACAGGTAGATTGCCTCAAAGAGCTAGACCCTAACTCTAAGACAGAAAGTGCTTAACGTGGAAAATGACTTCATTTCAAATCTATAGAAACTAACACATGAGAAGGAAGGAGAATAACAGTACCTCTTTATCTACGTTTGTCCCTGCACACTCCAAATTGAGATCCAAACCCTTGCTCCTCATTGAGTTCTGTAGACAAACAAAGTACAACCACTTCCTACTCTATTGATATTAGCTTGAAAACAGATCTATCTATCAATGATAAGTTCATGTAAGATTAGACACAAACTAGAAAGAAACAGGCCAAGCATGTCATATTAATGAGAATAACGACAACAATACTTACAATCGTAGATGCAAATGCGACATCTTCATCAAGTCCCCTTTGTCTAACCCTTGCTCGAAAGATCCACAACCTGGATGATAGAAGCTTCACTGATCACTCTCCTTTGACTGACTGTGTGTTTACTATGAGATCATAGGTTTAATGCTAGCAATTCTTCCTCTTTTTTCACCACCATAGAGCCTACTTATATAGGTTAAGAGGAGCTTAACCTCTTAAGTTATCTTTAGAACAAGTTGAGGAATTCCCTCCTTGGATCAAAGATCTCTTGATGGAACCAAGAATTTGAATGAAACTACCTTCCAAACTTGAAATATCCTCCCCTTATTCTCCTCAACGGGCCAACTACTACCTCAGATTAGATAGTTCTCCCTCAAAAGGGGCATTAGAGTTCTATAGCGCTCCCTAGGTAGCTTGAGGGGGGCGCCAACGCTCCAAGGATGGATAGCGCTCCTTCAGAGGGGTAGATGGGTGTTATAACGCTCCCTGAGACCTTATAGGGGAGCACCAACACTCCTAAGGCTGATGTAGGGGAGCGCTCACCTTCAAAACCTTTGTTTAAGAGCTCTTCTCAGGTGATAAAAGTTCCTTGACTTCAGTTAATCATTTTTCCTCCTCCAAATCAAGTGTATGAGATGCCTTAAGTGCCTCCTTAGTGTCGTAATTATGGTAGTATGCTTGAACAACATTTGCGACACTTGTGAACAACTTGCGACACTTGCAAAAGTTGTAAGTAACATGCGACACTTACGACACTTATCGAAGTAAGAAATATTGAGGTGTAACACTCTCCAAGTCGTCGGTCATACACCCAGAGAAAACATTGCAGGGTTAATGCTGGGGCGTTTTTGCAAAATGCACAAAGCCAAAGGGAAATGATATATTAGTTACCCAAAAACCTTGATAGTGTAGAGTAATGGTGATAGGATGTTTGTAGTACTCTATCCATGTGAATAAACGAATATGGCATGCCCACATTGGACACGATAACCTAATAACCAGTACATTGCAGAACCCCTCTTAACTTTTGACCAGGGGATTAATGTGTGTACATACAGAATTATCATCACCCTTAACCTAGCTCACCATAATTCATTTAGTGTTGGGCCATGTCATTAGGTCGGGTAGGTGTTCACACTGAACAATTAAGATTTAAGGCTGGTTTAAGTGCGTTACAAGCCTTAGGGTTACTACTTGTCACGCTTAACTAGAATCCAACCCTTTAAACGTTTAACACTTGTATACCGAGCAACCCTTCGTTACAAATGTTGTGTACTAAGTTTGAGTAGTTACCATGTTAAAGTTTAAAAGAAAAAATGATGATATATGACCACTATATATAATAGTTAGAATGTGTATACAGTAAGGGCAAGGGTTGTTTTTAGTGGACATGTTTTTATATATAGCAATGTTAAGAATCTTGTGTATTGAATATATTACCTTCCATATGATATAAAAGGAATAAGGCTACTGTGTATGACCATATATATATAAATATAGGTATGGTATATATAACTATATAGATATGGAGTGAGGATTTAATATCCTATGATAAATCCAAACAATCTTTATACATGTTATATAAGAGTATAATAAGGAAACTTAAGATATGGGGTTATTTTTGGTAAGCTTAAAGTACTGATATATTTGATAAAAGTTGGAAGGTGCTAAGTCTTGATTAAAAACATATCTTTTGGTAAAACAACTTTTATAGATCCTATATGATAAAAGTAGTACCCATGTTAGGATAGGGTTACTATAGCCCCTTTATGGGCACAATAAGACATACAGGCCTACTTTTGATATTACAATTTTCATGAACATTATCAACACTAGCCTATTATGTTAAAATGTTGAGTGTACTAAACAGTTTCGCATGTATTGAATTATTTGAATAGGCACAACTTCAATTAGAAAAGTTAAATATCTTGTTATTAGTTGCATGTAACTGCAAGTAGGTATATGTCATATTATGATAGCGACAATAATAGATTTAATCTTGATCAAGTACATCAGAGTAAAGAAGTTATAATGCACCTAACAATTTTTTTTTAATTCGGAAAATTTGGGGTACATTACATATGGTGTCAGAGCTAAAGGTTACGATAGTTGGACCTTAGGGAAAGGCCAAAAATTAGTTTAGTACATTTTATTTATGTTAAGAGAAAGACTAACAAAAATGCTTACAGTTACAAACATAAAAAAATTCTTTTGTTGTGATAATGGTAGCACAGAACGAAGAGGAGAGAAGACTTGAAGAGAATCCCAATCAAGGACCTCCTAAATAACCTGGGCAGATCAATGAAAGAAGTTCATCCACCCAGGTTCTGGAAACAATGAGGAACCTTATCCTGGAACTGCAAGTTTTCAAGGAAGATAATGAGAAATTGAAAAACGCACATGAAGACCAACAGGAAATAAATGAAGTACTATTATGAAACATAGTAACAAATAATATCCCAAAAGACAACGACAAGGAAGAAGAGGTCAACAAAAGAGACTCCAAAAATTTTGGTCTTGAAGCAGAAAACGAGAACAGTTCTTTCAAAGGTGCATGAACAACAGAAAAGAAAACAACCACAAGAAGGAAAAGAAAATAGGTTGACTACCTGGAGGGTGAATTCAAGATGGTCAAACTGTCCACCTTTGACCAAGAGTCCAAGACAGGGGAGGAGGCTAAAGCATGGTTACTGGATATAAAGAAGTATTTCGAGATCTATAATTGTTCTAGTAACATGAAGGTTAGAATGGCCATTTATAACCTGAAAGGAAAAGCAAGTATCTTGTGGCAGGAACTGAAGTTGGCCAAGGGTCTAAAAGAGAAACAAATGGAATGGTCAGATTTGAAGAAATACTTCAATAAATAGTGTTTATTAGAAATTTATTATGAAAGAAAGACCAAAGAATTTTATGAACTAAGACTTGAACAAATGACCATGGATGACGTGATAAACAAATTTCTTGAATTATTAAGATTTGTGCCATACATCAGGGGACACAAAGTAAAAATACAACGATTCCTAAGATTCCTACCACAATCCTATAAGGACATAATTGAATTCGACAATCCCAATACCTTAAGAAAAGTTTTTAGAAAGGCTTTTATGTGCTATGATCACTACAAACAGTGGTCTGAAATTCCGAAGGCTTAGAAGGATAAGAAACAGGAGAGGATGAATCTGCGAAAGAAAGGCTTCCAACCAGACCATTTCTAGAATATGGAAAAGAACTTCCAAAGGAAAGACAATCATTCTAACAACTAGAATACCCAAGGGGGAGGTAGGCCAGTTAACCTGGGAACCAACAAATTTTGGGACAACCCCAGTGAATGGTTAAAATGTTGGGAGTGTGGAGAACGTCACTTAAGGAGGAACTCTCCACATTTAAATTATGCAGCAAGGAACACAGTTCATAACCTACAAGAGGCCTCTACAGTAGGAGATGTGGGAAGAAGTGTATACATAATTAATGCAATTGTGGATGCCCGACAACCTAATCATCAATCCACTATAGTGGAGATTGAAGGTAAAGTTAATAATAATCGTATTTCTATTTTAATTGACCCGGGAACTACTCTGAGTTATGTTACTCCTGGTGTAGTTGATTCAAACAATCTTAAGAAAGTAAAGCATTCTAAATCCTAGTTAGTGCAGCTAGCAACAAGGACTAAGAGAAAAGTAACAGATTTCATTTATGAATGTGAACTCAACTAAGATGGCCAAAACACAAAGTTAAATCTGAATATTTTACCTTTGGGATCTTACGATATAATCATTGGAATAAACTGGTTAGAGAAAGATAAGGTAATTTTGGATTTTTATGAAAAATCACTTAGTTATAGAGACAAAAACAACACAGTTATGACAATACAAGGCATCAGAAAATCAGTCTCAGATAGGCAGATTTTAGCCATGTAGTTGAAGAAATGCATGAATAAAGGTTGTCAGATTTATGCTATTCAAGTGACAAATCTGTTAGAAAAGGAAAATAAACCCAACCTAGAATACTTTATCATCCTACATGAGTTTAGAGATTTACTTTTGGACGAAATAACAGAACTGCTTCCAAGGAGAGATATAGATTTCTCCATCGATCTACTACCTAGATCAACACTGATATCTAAGGCACCCTATAGGATGGGTTTACCCGAATTAATAGAGCTGAAAATTCAGCTACAAGAACTATTGGACAAGGAATACATCAGACCAAGTGTCTCACCTTGGGGAGCACTGGTCCTTTTCGTTAAAAATAAAGATGGGACTTTAATATTACATATTGATTATCGATAGTTAAACAAGATGACGATTAAGAATAAGTATCCTCTACCCAGAATCAACGACTTCTTTGACCAAGTGGGAGGAGCAAATATTTTTTCTAAGTTAGATTTAAGATTTGGCTATCACCAAGTCAAAATAAAGGATGAAGATATAAGTAAAACAACTTTTAGAATGAGGTACATACATTATGAGTTTTTTGTTATTTTGTTTTGTCTTACTAACACACCATCAACATTTATGTGTTTTATGAATAACATATTCAGTCAATATTTGGATAAATTTGTTTTGGTATTCATTGACAACATTTTAGTGTATTTGAAAATAGAATAAGAGCACAAAGAACATCTAAAAATAGTATTGCAGACCTTAAGGAAACACAAGCTATATGCAAAATTTGACAAATGTGACTTCTACCAAAAGAGAATACAATACCTAGGACATGTAATATCTGAAGAAAGTATTGCAATTGACCGAAAGAAGATAAGGGACATCATGGAAGGGCATATCCCTAAGGATGTGGATGACATTAGGTCATTCATGGTAATTATCGGTTACTACCACAGATTCATCGAGGGGTTCTCTAAGATTGCATACCCAATCACATCCCTACAAAAAAAGGGGACAAAGTTTACTTGGTCACAGAAATGTCAGGACAATTTTAATAAGTTAAAATAATTGTTACCAATCACACCTATTTTAAGGGTAGTAGACCCTGATAAAGACTTTACAATTTGCGTGGATGCGAGAAAAGAAGGCTTGAGAGGTTTCCTAACTCAAGAAGGGCACGCTATTTGTTACAAGTCATGAAAACTGAAAGGGAATGAACAAAACTATGTCACACACTACTTGGAATTAGCAGCTGTAATTCATGTGCTAAAAATGCGGCGACACTATTTAATGGGAAGAAGATTTTTGTTGCTAACTGATAATAGCGGTGTGAAATTCTTATTCAGTCAACCATATCTTAATGCAAGGCAAGCAAGGTGGTTGGCCTTCTTGAGTGAATTCGATTTCGAAGTGTTGTGAGGGAAATCTCCTTATGGACTAGCAAATAGGGTTAGACTTTGCATGTAGATATGACCTATAGAAAATTTACTTTCTACCTTCGTCCCCAGACTTAAATCCCATTTCTTTTTAGTAAATTCATGGCTAGATCAACCTACCTCGTTCTAGGTGTTTGATGTCAATCTCTTGTCACACTTGATTACTTGTTTTTTGTTCTCCTTTAGAATGCTAACCTGCATTCAAGACAAGAAACAACTACACATGCATATTACCTATAGAATAACGGGTTAGAAATTCAAACATGTACTTAGCAAATTATGAATAACTCATGAATTGGGACGGGAAAAGCACTTTCTTTATTAATTTGAATGAGTCAACTTACAAAAGTTGAGACCGTCCATCGCTCCATGAACTTGATCCTGGGCTCCTCTTCGACTGTCCTCCAACTGCTTTTCTTTGTATCTCCTTTGGTACAAGGAAGGCTAAAGGGTTGGGACAATGGGAATACGCAAATGGGCAGAGTTTCTTTTCTATATTTTTCCTTTTGCAAATGGGACCCCTACCCCTTCTTTTATAGGCTAGAAGGAGCTAGGTATTTGGACGAACCCTCGGCCATGCATGGCCGAGAGTTTCAGTTAACTCACCCATAGATTTTGTGTTAGGTCGGCAACTTTCCTTTTTTCGTGCTTTTGTCGATCCATGCGAGCTGTTTTGGGTCAGCCAACGTGTAAACGCGTGCAGTAATGGATTAGGGCATGTGGGCCTTTATAAAAGAGGTTTTTTAAAGAGTTGTTCAGCAGTGCTTTGGCAAAGAAGGGATATGAGATGGCCTGATGACAGGTAAGCATGTGTGGTGAAATTTAGTGTTATAATAGATGTCCCCTAATGTGTGAGGTCAGAAGAGCATCTGATGGTCGAAATACATTACCAATCTTTACAGATGTGCCGAACGATTGAGCCCAAGGATCAGGAACCATGAGGTTTCGTCTGCAAAATAACAAATGTTTCACCAAGGCGGGCATACCCATGCTCGGGATAAAATAGAATCATGGATACCAATCAAATACACTGTAGATCCATGTCATATAACTATACAAAGAGTAGCCACGAACAATACATAGTGGAGCTACATCTGGAAATCGAAAAGATATACATATAGAGTATCCATCTTCTAGAAGTTGATACGGTCTGATGACTGGAGATGAGATCTTTAGAGCTCGAGAAATAACTTCAAAATCTTCAAAACTTGGGTAGGAGTGTAATATGAGTGTACGAATGCACTACACAGAGGTCTTCAACAGCTCGTCGGTCATGGAATTGATAATCTTGATGATCAGACTAAAGGCTTCAGTGATTTCAAACAAGGAATTGATTAGATGTTTAGGATGGTCGGATATGAGGACAAGAGACATATTGCAGAGGGGTCGACTCAGGATTGGTGACAAACTTCCCCTGGATAATATCACGACAAATGATGAGACTTAGGCATCATGGAATTAATCATAAGTCTACGAAGTAGGAGGCAACGCAAACTCTCCATATGTTTGGAAGGATAACCAAACTGTGGAGGACACAACTTTATATAGTGAGAAAAAGATTCCTAATGTCGTACTACATCCCATAGTCTGATGAACAAATGGACATATGTGTTTTATCCAAGGGTGACTCATTATGATGCAAATAAAGAAAATACATTTCCCTTCCTCTTTTTCGGGTATATTTGTTTTTTTTTTTTTCTCCTTTTCAATAGTTGTGGAAAAATAATAAAGGAATATTATGTTACAAAGGAGGAACGAGTGTTGCAAACATACAATTTCAAGGCACAAGGACAATACTGATGTTCAAAATAATGATACTCAGGAAAAAATCCTCCAGGGGCCATGGGTGTTAAAATGCAGAAGAAAATTGTTACAAGGCTGATATATAAGGTATGCAAATGCGGTTAACAAAACACACAATGGTAACTTCCTTCGATGTAAGTTTAACAAGCCTAGAGAAGTGTAAATTCTAACCTTGTACAATATCTACTGCAAACTGATATTTAGAAAAGAACAGAAAAGATACAATGGCAAATACAAACATTACACAGAGATTTTTCACCTGGAAACCCA
>JZKD02S1436002.1:133836-151228 GCA_000966675.3 Picea glauca | reverse complement strand
ATGGCTAGATCAACCTACCTTGTTCTGGGTGTTTGATGTCGATCCCTTGTCACACTTGATTACTTTTTCGTGGTTCTCCTTTCCAATGCTGACCTGCATACAAGACAAGAAACAACTACACATGGATACTACCTATAGAATAACGGGTTAGAAATTCAAACATGTACTTAGCAAATTATAAATAACTCATGAATTGGGATGAGAAAAGCACTTTCTTTATTACTTTGAATGAGTCAACTTACAAAATTTGAGACTGGCCATCGCTCCGCGAACCTGATCTTGGGCTCCTCTTCGACTGTCCTCCAACTGCTTTGCTTTGTATCTCCTTTGGCACAAGGAAGGATAAAGGGTTGGGACAATGGGAATACGCAAATGGGCAGAGTTTCTTTGCTATGTTTTTCCTTTTCCAAATGGGACCCCTACCCCTTCTTTTATAGGCTATAAGGAGCTAGGTATTTGGATGAACCCTTAACCATGCATGGCTGGGAGTTTCAGTTAACTCACCCATAGCTTTTGTGTTCCGTCGGGAACTTTCCTTTTTTTGTGCTTTTGTCGGTCCATGCGGGTTGTTTTGGGTCAGCCAGCGTGTACACGCATGCAATAATGGAGTAGGGCATGTGGGCCTTTATAAAAGAGGCTTTTTAAAGAGTTGTTCAATAGTGCTTTGGCAAAGAAGGGATATGAGATGGTCTGATGCCAGGTAAGCATGTGTGGTGCAATTTAGGGTTATAACAGTAAGACACATCAAGGGTAAAGAAAACTAAGTTGCAGATGCCTTAATTATGAGAACTAATGAACTGTTTGAGATAAGTATTAGAAGAACAAAAAGAAACATTGAACAAAGGATAATATCTGCAAGTGGTAATGACGAAAAATACATCAAAACCGTAGCATATTTACAAGGTAATGCAGAAATTTTGGACATAACAGATCTAAGTTTGGATAGAAATGGACTACTAAGATTCAAAAATAGGCTATACATATTAGATTCTACTGAATTAAAGATAACAATTTTGGATGAAGTGCACAAGAAGCCATATTTTGGTCATCAGGGATATCGGAAAATGGTAACAACATTGATGAGGTTGTTTTATTGGCCTAACATGAAAGTTGAGACAGTTGAATACTTATCTAAATGCCTATATTGTCAATAGGTGAAGGCTAAACATCATCATCCAGCCAGCCCGCTACAACCTCTACCTATACTAGAATGGAAGTGGGAGACTATCTCATTGGACTTTATCACATGTTTTCCTAAAACTCAAAAGCAGAATGATTTGATTATTGTAGTGATTGAAAAACTTAGCAAGTGTGCACATTTTATTCCTATGAAATCTACTCATAAATCTATTAAAATCGCTAAAATATTTATGAAGGAAATATTTAGATTTCATGGTATTCCTAAAATGGTGATTTCGGATAGAGATGTCAAATTTACATCAACGTTTTGGAAAGAATTGTTTGTAGGGTTGAAAACTAACCTGAATTTCAACACAAGCTACCATATGTTATGAATGTACGTAAGGCCGAAACCAACAAAGTGGGAGGAATACCTACACTTAGTGGAATTTGCATACAATAATGGTTATCATACGTCAGCTAAGATGAGCCCCTTCAAAGTACTATATGACATAAAATGTACAACTCTGATAAACTATTGATAGAATCATGATGGGACCATAAATGATCCAGTAGATGGAAAAAATGGTAATAAACATACAACAGTTTTTAAAATAGGCACAAGACAGACAAAAAAACTATGCACATTTGAAAAGGAGACAACAATAATTTCAAGTTGGAGACCACATGTATTTGAAAGTCAAAGAAAGAAGAAGTTAATTAAATCTAGGAAACTGTTCAAAGTTGGCACCCAAGTTTTGTGGCCCCTTCGAGATCTTAGCTCAAATTGTACCCGTGGCATATCAACTTGTTGGTCCTTGTAGATTTAAAAGTTCATAATTGTTTTCATGTTTCTTTGTTAAAAAAGTATATTCATGATCCTACTCACATAATTGATTCGAACATGGTGCAGGTGGAACCAGAAGACAAGTTCAAAGTGAAGCCTCTGCGCATTCTGGACAGGAAAAAAATGGTATTTTGAAACAGAGCCATTGCCCAGGTAAAAGTGGAATGGAAGCACTTTATTCCTGAGGAGGTTGCTTGGTAATTAGAGGAAGATTTGTAGAAATATTATCCAACCCTATTCCGAGAGAGGAATGAACATTTAGGACAATGTTGTATTGAAGGGGGAGAGGATGTAATATTTCCAAAAATAATTAATTATTAAAGTCTGTGTGCGCTTAGGAATAAATTTTTGTTTTTGGAAAATTCTTATTTGGAAATGTTTTTCCATTTATGGAAAATCCAAATTTGGGATTTGATTATTTGTAATTAATTATTTATGACTGTTGGGAAACTATTTGATTGCCCAGCTAACTCTTTGACTATAACACATGTAAAACACAACTATTTTTATATAAATTGTTGGAGGACAAATGGAACAACCATTTTGAAAACATCTGACAATGAATCCATGAGTGTGGAACAAACTTGAGTTACCTTAGGGCTGAATTTTACAAGTGGAAAATGAGGAATTGGGGCACTAGCAACCCCTGAAAATTAGGTATTTTGTAAAGCTGTGAAAATTAACAAGGAGGGAAAAAGACCTAGGCACAAGATGCTCGTGATATACAATATATGGGGGAGACAGGACGCTGCTTAGTATGTTGGAGAAAGGATATCACTTGATGTTATGACCATTGTTTAGTGTGAGGCAAGGTATTTTTTTGATATGAAAAGAGGGCTGTAGAAATTGAGGATCATTAAAATTCACCCTTATGGACTCATGGTCAGTCTAGGGGGTGAGCAGAGAAAGTAATTTGGTTGTTATGTTCTACAGTTGGATGGAACTTGGATGTTCCATTTTTGTACCAACATCTTATTCAGATATGTGCATCTACTTTTTCTCTTATTAAATGTTTTTTTTATTATTAGTTGAGAGAATGATATGGTTATAGAATAATTATTTTACCTGTTGATTATACTCATTGAGTAAAGATATGAAATCTATCGTGAGTTATAATTGCTAATAAAGCTTAGTTATACATGTATAGATACTAATATATTTATATGTTTAACCAGTCATAAAGAATGTTAGAATTGTTGTTGTGTTCTGGAAATTTACAAGTGAATATGTGCTTCTATAGAAGATAATCGGGTGTCTTCACATGTATCCATATAGATATATATGTACATATATATACATTCAGAATACCATTTCAGTCATTGTACAGGTACCATAAAAAGTAGATAAAGTGAATAACAACCCTCCCTTATTAAAGGAAATTGCATTCTATATACAATGATCCATAGACAATTAGAGATTCAACAGTCTACCTAGTACATGCTACCACAGTTGTTTTAAATTGTTGAATCATATTCAAAATGGGGTTTCCTTTAAAACATGTTTATTCCATTAAAGAATTAAATTACAAATAACTAGTTTATCCATGAAACCCTAGTTCAAAATTATCACAGTAGAGCACCCTAGGGTAAGGACCCTATACCACTAGTAAACAGAACCTAAGGAGTTTTAAATTGAATGCCATGATTTGGAACTCGAATACCTTTTCGAGAAAGGAGGTCCCCTTGATCATTTTCTTTCAAAGTGAATAATATTGCAAGTGATAAATCAACATATTTAGTAAACTATGTTAAAGTAATCATACGAAAATAAATATTAAAGATTAAGAAAATGAATAGTACTTAGCTTATAGCTGGCATGGAAGCAGTTCCCCACTGGCATTGAAGAGACGATCTGTCCACAGTCCAAAGAGAGGAGTGGACCCAGGGATGGTTGATGGGTACCCTCACAAAGAAAACATGGTCCCATCATTAGTTTTGTAACCGAAAGAAACTACCTTGATGCGCCAGAATGTAAACAATTAATTAAACAATGCTAAACATTTTGTATTTTTCATAACCAGAATGATAAATTTCACACAGTAAAGTCGGATGTCCCACAGAGGCGTATCCTTCCCAATTCAGGATTACAAACATAGTTTGTGGGAAATTTCTTCCATAAATAATGAAACTTACGAATTGATAAATAAATCTCAGAAAAGAATGCAAGTATAAACTTAACTTAAAATACACATTACGAACTTACTGTAATCACTCCTTTTCGTCTAAGACAATCTGTCCAATAGAGGAGAATTAGATGGGATTCTGGAGATACTTCATTTACTAATGTATTTTATGCAGGAGAAGTACTGATAGGCTAATTTAAAACGCCTATTCAAGAACATGGCACTTAGGGTGAATTTTATATAGGCATGCATGATGTATAAATTCTAGTGGAACTTATACACAGAAGGAAGTCTTACGACTCTAATGATTTATGTATAAGTATGTGAAACGTGAATAGATTAAGAGGAAATTCTTACAAACCAATTACTAAATTTTTTCACATGGGTAAGAAAACCTTACTACATACACAAGGAACATTTTTACGAATTTACACCATGTAAAATGAAGATGAAATAATTTACAATAAGTTCCCGGGATGTATACTATCAGTTAGAGAGTCGATAGTTCAGGGTTCATGCCATCATTCCCTTTTATGAATTTAGGATATATATCGTGTGGTAATAGGAAATAATGGCATATAGTTTATACATATAGTGAACACCATAAGTGAATTTAATACTTACTGTAGGAAACCAGAGAAATATTTAACCACAGGATTCTTGGGCGATAGGTATGCTGTGAACAATTTAAACAAAATACAAGTATAAACAATAAGTAGAATATCTAGGTCATGGCCTAATGACATGTCGAAAAAACATTAATATTATTATGGGAATAAATATTGAACCAGAAGGTTAAATCGCCTGTATAAACTTCACGCAAGTTCCGAATGAAAACCATGAATAGAGGGTGTTTACACTCGCTAGAAATACTAACTCAACAATATTGTAACTCACTGCAATTTACCCAATGGGGATATACCACACAGAATGTGGATGTAAACGATATTCAGATATTAAGTGAAAGAAAAAGGAAAGAACCTCAAATCCAGAAACCGTAGGGGACAGTTACAGAGGTGGTCACGAATATGACTACGATTACAAAATACCAGTTCTTATTACAAGATAACATAATAGATAGAGTTTTTATTGGAGTTACCTGGTATAGAAGGAGAACCAGTTGGTCGCACACCTTCCTTTCCTTGAGCAGAACAAGTCTACTCCAAGTCGTTGGTCACACACCCAGAGAAAACATTGTAGGGTTAATGCTGGGCTATTTTTGCAAAATGCACAGAGCCAAAGGAAAATGATACATTAGTTACCTAGAAACATTCACAATGCAAAGTAATGGTGATAGGATGTTCATAGTATTCTTTCCATGTGAATAAACGAATCTAGTGTGCCCACAATGGACACGATAACCTAACAACAAGTACGTTGCAGAATGCCTCTTAATTGTCGACCACAGGATTAATGTGTTTACGAATAGACTTAACATCACCTTTAACCTAGCTCACCATAATGCATTTAGTGTTGGGCCATGTCACCAGGTCGAGTGGGTGTTCACGCTGAAAAGTTATGATTTAAGGATGGGTGAAGTGCATTATCGAGCTTAGGGTTACGACCTGTCATGCCTAATTGGAAGCCCACCCTTTAAACGTTTAACACTTGTATACCTAGCAACCCTTCGTTACAACTCGCGTGTACTAAGTTCGATTAGTTACCATGTTAAAGTTTAAAAAAGATTGACAAGATATGCCCACTATGTATAATAGTTAGAATGTGTATGCAGTAAGGGTAAGGTATGTTTTGAGTGCACATTTGTTTATATATATCAATGCTAAGAATCTCGTCTAGTGAATGTATTACCTTCCATACGATCTCAAAGGAATAAGGCTACTATGTATGGCCATATATATATATATATATATATATATATATATATATATATATATATACATATAGGTACGATATATATATCTATATAGATATGGAGTGACGATTTTATATCCTATGATAAATCCAAACAATCTTTATACATGTTATATAAGAGTAGAATAATGAAACATGATATATGGGGTTATTTTTGGTAAGCTTAAAGTACTCATATATTGGAGACAAAGTGGAAGGTGCTAAGTCTTGATTAAATACAAATCCTTTGGTAAAACCACTATTATAGATCCTATATGATAAAAGTAGTTCCCATGTTAGGATAGGGTTACAATAGCCCCATTATGGATACAATAAGACTTATAGGCCCTTTTTTGATATTACAATTTTCGTGAATAGTCTAAACACTAGCCTATTATGTTAAAATGTTGAGTGTACTGAACAGTTTCACATGTACTGAATTATTTTAATAGGCACGACATCACTTGGAAAAGTTAACTATCTTGTTATTAGTCTCTTGTAACTACGAGTAGGTATATGTCATATTCTGATAATGACAATAATAGATTTAAGCTTGACCAAGTATATCATACTAGAGAAGTTTTAATCCACCTAACATTTTTTTTTAATTTGGTAAATTTGGGGTACATTACACACACATTCACATTTATAGTCATGCTTTTGTATCATGAGTCCAATCAATGAATTCCTCATTCCATACTTAGCCACTTTCTTATTATTTTTATATTTTGTATCTGCTCATTCCATACTTAGCCACATTATTATTATTATTATTATTATATTTTGTATCTTTGTGATTATTATTATTCATTTTTTGGAAAATGTCTACGTGTGGGTTGGCAGACTCATGAGTTCACATTTATAGTCATGCTTATGTATCACGAGTCTGACCGATGATTTCCTCATTCCATACTTAGCCACTTTTTGGATTGTGGGTTCACGGACTAGTGGGCTCAAAATTGTGTTTCTATTGTTCTGTGTCCTCCAAACAACACCCAGATTTCCATGATATACAAATTGACAGGAAAACTCCCGTGATGGTGGGCTCAATATTGCGCTTATATTATAAATTTTAAAGAAGACTTAAAAAGTAATTTAGTTATAAAAAAAAAAAAATTATTTTATATTATTAAGGGTTGATCATGTTAAAATGAAATGTTCATGCTCCCATTAACTTTAATTATGGTAATTCTTACTTTATTCTCTTAAATTTAACTTTTGAATTACTATCTCAAACTTCCATATAACCATTTTCTTACATATTTTAATAAACTTTAATCAAATTTAAACTTTATGGTCTCAACCTTCCATATAACCATTAGCTTTCATAGATATTTTAATAAAATCTAGATAATTATTTTAATTTTAAACATGTATTTTTTTTTAAATAATTTTAATTATTCAAATTTAATTCAAATTTTAATTTTAATTATAAAATTTATCTTATTTTTATAAGAATATAAAATTTATCTTAATTTTATAAGAATATAAACTTTAATAGAATTGTGTTTTTTTTTAATATTTTCATAATTGAATTTTGAAATCTCTAACTAATTTTTTTGAAGTTTATGGTAAATACACTCTGAGTAAAATCATATTTTTTTTGAATTAATTTTTTTTTCAATTTAAATTTCAAATAAAATTAACAAAATTTGAAAATAAGAATAGTTAATTTTAAGTTTTAAAAAAAAATGTTTTTATTATTTTTATTTTTATTGTTACTTTGAGTTTTAATTACTCATGAGAGATATTGTTTAGAGATGGTGATCCCTATAAACTATTTAACATTATCTAAAAACAATATTTCCAAATATTACATTATTAATATTAAATATTAATATCTTACAATTTAATTACATAAAATTAGTAATGGATGTTAAATCCATTTTTTTTAAATGTATGATCGATATAAACTTTGTTCTCTTCTATGAGGTGATATCTAATAAACTTGGAATGGGATAATTATTATATTTTGTATCTGTGTGTTTAGTATTATTTGTTTTTCTAAAATGTCTAGGTGCGTGGGTTGGTAGACTCACAGGTTCACATTTATAGTCATGCTTATGTATCACGAGTCCGACCGACGAATTCCTCATTCCATGCTATAGCGGGAAAACCCCTCTACGGACTACACCAGGGTTCTAAAGTGCAGACAGAGCTAATCGTCTAAAGTATCCTACTTTTTATCAACTATCCTGACATTACCCCACAATCATACATAAAATACAAAGTATAAGGATTCGGTAGGCATACGTTAAACTCTGCGTTCGGTGTCGATCCCCTTACTCTCAGTTGTTTTTCGACTGCTAATATCCTCCTAAGGCCAACCTGCATTCACCAAAAGACAAACAAGAAACTACAAGCATGCATTCTATATATGGATTAGTGGGTTAGACATCATAACCAAGAAATGTAAACAAATCATAAAGATTTAAGACGTCATTTGGCGGGACGAAAAAAGTACTTCTATATATTAATCTCAGAAAAGTCGTTTACAACATGAGACCGGCACTGCTCCTCGAACTCGGTCCTGGGATCCTCTTCCCCATGCACCAACTAGTTCCACATATTCTTCTCCTCTTTAGTTCTTTCTAGGGAAATGACAAGGATTTGCAAAGGAGGAAGAAGGAATTATGGCTCAAACTCCCAATGTGGTTGCAAAATATTGGGGCAAAGGGGGAATACTGAAATGGGCAGAGTTTCTATTCTCTTGTGCTTCTTCTTGGAATGGGGCCCCAACACTTTATTTTATAGGCCAAAATGGATAGTAACGGTTGGGGTGACTGGCTATGGGTAGTCAAATGGTTAAGTAACGACCTGAAAACCCGTATCCCTTTTCAATTTTCATTTTTTGTGATTTTTTGTGAGTGTACGCAGGTTGTAGTGGTGCAGAAAGCGTGTTTACATGGGAAATAGTGGTGCAGGGCACATACACCTTCAAAATAATGGTTTTTAGAAGAGTTGTTTAGTGATGGCTTGGAAAACATAGCAAGTAAGGTGGCCTGATGCTAGGTATGCATGTCTGCTGCAGTTTAGGGTTATAACATATGCCCCCTAATGTGTGAGGTTACAAGAGCATCTGATGGCCAAAATACATTACAAATATTCACTAATGTATGAAGTGAGTGAGCCCAGAGACCAGAGTTCTAGAGGTGCCATATGAAAAATAACAATTTGTCTCACTGAGGCGGGCATACACATGCTCGGGATGAAATAAAATCATGTCTGCCAATCAAATACACTGCAGATCCATGTCATATAAATATATAAAGTGTAGTCGTGAGTAGTACATAGAGGATCTACATCTCAAAATCAAAATCTTTACATGTATAATATCCATCTTCAAGAAGAAAATGACGCCTGCTGGTTGGAAATGAGGTATTCAGAGATCGAGCAACAACTTCAAAATATTCAAAACTTGGGTAGGAGTGTAATATCAGTGTACGACTTCACTACCCATAGGTCTTCGATGACTCGTCAGGAACAGACAAGAGGATCTCGGTGATCAGGCAGAGAACTTCATTGATTTTGAGCAAGGACTTGATTGGTTTTTTGGGGTGGCTGGGCATGAGGACAAGAGACAAACTACAGAAGGCTCAACTCAAGTTTTAGTAAAACTTCCCTTGGATGAAAGAATGACAAAAGATGAGACCCAGGAAGCATGGAATTGACATAAGTTCATGATGCACGAGGCAACACGAACTCTCCATATGTTTGGAAGGGTAACCAAATGGAGGAGGACACAACTCTATGTAGCGAGAACAACTTTCTAAGGTCATATTGAATCCTAGAACTTGACGAACAAATGAAAGGATGTGATTTGTCCAAGGGAGACTCATTGTGCTGTCAACAAAAGGAAAATACTTTTCCCTTCCTCTTTTTGGGGTATATTTGATTTTTTGTCTTTTTTAATAATTTTGGGAAGCTTGAAAAATAATAAAAGAATACTATGTTACAAAGGAGGATCGAGTGCCGCAGACATACAAGTTCCAAGCAAAAGGAACACATTGATGCTCAGAGCTAGGGGACATATGCATGAAAGGGACACTCGGGAAAAATCCTCCATGGGTCAAGGTGTCAAGACGTA
The DNA here is from genome assembly GCA_000966675.3 of Picea glauca. Lineage (NCBI taxonomy): Eukaryota > Viridiplantae > Streptophyta > Pinopsida > Pinales > Pinaceae > Picea > Picea glauca. Next base: position 141,202 of record JZKD02S1436002.1, on the reverse strand, counting down.
GAGGAAAAGTGTTACAAGGCTTACGTATAAGGCATGCTTCAGATGGTTCAGTTGAGAGAAAAATGGATTCGACATTAGGCCAAAGACACAGGAATGCAAATGAGATTAATAAGACACAATGATAATGTCCTTCTATGTAATTTTAACGAGATCAAAGAAGGTAAGCTCGGTGGTTTTTCATTTTTAGAGAGTCTAAAAAAATGTAAAAGAAGAATCCATTGGGGTACCTTTTTCGAAAGTATTCTAGTCGGCTCGAAAAAGGGGTAAACTAGCACCGAGTAAATGTCTATTCAAAATCATTTTAACGAGTGTGAAAAAGACAATATCACTCTACCATCTTTTCATATTTAAGGAGTCTGAAAAGAGCTTAACTATGGAATCTGTATGGGATTTTCTTCTTGACCAATTTAACGAGTGTGAAGAAACAAGGTCACTCAGCCATATTTTCAAATTTAAGGAGTTTGAAAAGAGATTAACTATGGACTCCATAAGGGATGTTCTTCTTTACTGATTTAACGAGTGTGAAGAAACAAGGTCACTCGACAATATTTTCAATTTTAGGGACTCTAAAAAGAGCTTAACTATGGACTCCGTGCGGGTTCCTTTTAGGTAAGATTAGTTCCTTAGGCCTGAAAAAGGGTTAAATCTATACCTAAGAATAATATCCTAGAGAAATGACACTCCTAGAGTATACCTTTGGTTGTACAGTTGACCATCCAGACCAAAAAAGGGGTAAACTACCATCAGACACACATGCCTTCGAATTTTAGTTTGGCGAGCGTGAAGGGAAACAAGATTGGTCGACAATATTTTCATGTTTAGAGGGTCTGAAAAGGGATTAAACAAAGACCCGTTATTTTGGCAAGTCCCAAGGGTGAGGTCAACAACGATAATGAATCCTGCAAGTGAGGCTCAAACTTGTAACCAGGAACAACTAAAAAGGACTCTCGAGCCTATAATCATTAGCGACCGCATGGACACCAAAAGTGCAACCAGGATCTATCTAGGGAATCCATGTGAAGGTAGGCTCTACCACTAAATTACGACACTTCTAGAGAAGGAGTGAGGGTTCCCTATCTCAATTCAATGTGAGTGATCCTATGGCAAAGAGAAAAATACAACAAGGTGAAACAAGTGGAGGTGGAATCCTATCTTACATGCACAAATTTGGAAAAATGACTTTTTACCAAAAGACCTTTAAAAAAGACCCAACTCTCAAAAATTTTCCCAATACCCAAAGTAACACGTATCGTAACATCCCCCGAGAAACTCAAGAACCATATTAAATTATTTTCAAGATAGAAAAATGACAAAAGGGTCCAAAAAATGACAAAAAGGACCCAAAAATTCCATAAATAGAAGTTGGAAGCTCGTTATCACGATTGTAAATTGAGAATTGACAAAAAGTAAAAAATGCACCTTTTCCAAAAGAGTTGATTATGGGAGCTTCAGTGGACGAAACGAACTTCTTCTTGGACCAAGTAAGTACAAACTAGCCCCTCCTGCATTTCCATTTTTCCTTTTTGCATTTATTTTTGTTTTTTGGCGGGTTGTTGACCTTTAAAGAGGTTGCCCTTGCGTGTACATGGGTTGTCCAAGAACATCCCGCATGTGCAGGTAGGAAAAAGATAATTTTCCCTTGTACACACGTGATTGTCACCAATACAGCCTGTGTACACCCTCAAATAAATGGAAAAAATAAAAGGCAATAGTTAACTCCCCATGAATTTGTCATTTTGTAGGATGTATGTTCATTGGAGAGAGAGGGACCATGAGGACATTGATTTTTTGGTCTCAGAAGACCCTGATGTTTTCGTTGTTTTATCAGAATGTGGGTTGTTAAAATTCTTCAAGTGTCCATTTATGATGGCACAGCCCAGGTTGTTGAATGCTTTGAGAGATTACTAGCATCCTGATGCTGAGGCATTTATGCTCGAGGGGAATTTGTTGACTCCAAAGACTGAAGACATTTACTTCCTAATTGGTATCTCAAAGAGAGGTGATCTAGTCAACTTGCGCGCTTTCCCCCCCAGGCCTGACAACATTGAGGAGTTGATTGGACTCCATTGCGAGGCTGGTACTGAGAAAGTAGGTTTTCAGGTGCCTAAACACAATATCAACAACCTATCACTAAAACTTATAGTTCTAGTCATTGGGCAGATCACTGGATCCATAGATTTGCATCAGGCCTCCCAGGCGCACATGAATTGTACAGTACAGTGCTTAAATGCACAGATTTTTGACTGGAGTAAAACCATGTTGGATTGCATGAAGAGACATCTAACAGAGTGTCATATATGGGAACACCGAAACTTCAGGTTCGGTACTATTTTATGTTCCTTTTTCTTCGAGAGGATACCCAGTCTCAGTCCTCAAGAGATGATACGAAGGCACGAGGCCTCTCTCCAAGCATTATGCAGATGGGCGATGTTCTTTCCATGACAGGGGAGAGGGAGGACCATCGAGGCCTTTGATGACAAATTTTTTGACTGGTGGTCTTGACAGATTTCGACAATAGACGATTACCCCTATGTTTGGATAGACTTCTCCAGGGATCCTGATATGCCCGTACCTCCTGGAGTAGAGCGAGGAGAACTTGGTATGTTTGTTTTTCAAAGTTATTTAATTTTTATTTCTTTGTATATATATCATTTTTATGTGTACCAGAGTATATGACAACTATGTATTTGTTATGTATAGATGTGGAACCAGTGCATCCAACAGAATTCTCGAGGACTAGGTAGCATCCTCGACCAGAGGAAAGACCATCCGTGGCTGTCGGACCAGCAGTAGCAACAGGGGGGCCTTCAACCAGAGAGGCTAAGAGAGTATTGAGACGGGTGGAATGGAACCTCACCGCACCCACTCATACATTCCCTATGGCGGAGATCAAGGATCTCCCACTGTCAATGCAACCTCATGTAGTTGGGTTGCCACGGACCTGGGTCCAACTCTTCCGGCATTTGGCGAATGCCATTGTTCACTACGGTAGGGCCAACAGGTCCTATGATTAACTAGGTTGGACTACTTATGTGCTGAGAGCACTTTTGTATATTTTTTAGGGCATAAGCCCTGTGACTCTTACTGGACATATTTTTGAGGCATTTGCACCCACCCATGTACTCTGATATTATATATATATATATGCATATTTACATATTTTTATGTGTTATGGATCACATCTATGTTAGAAATGTATTTAGATGTGCTTGTGTGTGGTTTTTCTTACATGTGTGCAATTTTCCAATCTAATATATGATTAGCTAGAGTATCTTTGATTTGATTCAATCTCCTAGGAACATGGATATACGTAATGTAATCAAATATTTCTTCTAAGAGATGTACCCTAAGGAATCATCGGTGTAGAGTAGGATTGTAAACATGGTAAACCCCATTTAACTAGTACACAACCCGTTGAGTGTATAAGTAGACTCGAAGGTGAGAGATACCATGAAAGAAAGCATCACAAATCAACTCTAATATTGTGATGTATTCAATGACATTATTTGTGGCGTCACCTAAACAGATACCTCCTGAAGAGAGAAATTGGCCCTGAGGTGTGAAAATAACCCAAGTTGTGGAAGCAAGCCTCTAAGTGTGATGACTAGCATCATCTACAAACCCAAAAAACACCCATGATTCCCTCGACATATGACACAGTGAAAATTATGACATCAAAAATGACACGTTCATAAAACCAAAAATAAGAAAACTAAGAAAAAAGAAAATGTATAAGAACTATACATATGTATAAGAAGTCACCCAAGGAAACCCACCTATGAGTAATACTTCTTGAGGCAGAGCCCATTTCTAGGCTCAGCCAAAGCATTTTTCTCAAAGTCCACCAGACAATAAGCGTCGTTCTTTAGAATGTCCTTCATGATGAAATGTCCAAACCACATGGGTTTGAACTTGCCTGCCCCCAGGGGATCCTTATCTTGGTCATAGAAGAGGAAAAGGTCTCCTTTAGAGAAAATCCAAGGATGGACCGACCGATCATACTGACACTTGACTTTTTTTTTGTCGTCCTCGTTAGCCAAGGCTGCATCCCGATGTTTCTCATCGAGTTTCTCAAGATATAATAAACACTCTTCAAGCAGTGAAGTGTTTGGCAATAACTGTACTACCAACTTTAGAGACCACATCTGGCACTCTATAGGCAAGACTGCTTCTATCCCATAAACAAGTTGAAAAGGTGAGAAAATGGTTGTAGTGTTAACAAATGTTTAGTAGGCCCATAATGCCGAGTAAAATATCAAATGCCAATTTGACTTGCCCGAATTGATCGTTCATTATAGAATAGTCTTAAGGGATTTATTCGTAGCTTTCACCTAACCATTCGCTTGTGGGTAGTAGGGTGATGAATGTTATTGCCTCAACCTGATATTTGACGTTAAATCAAACATCATTTTATTATGAAAGTAACTGCCATGGTCAATGAAAATATCTCTCGGTACGTCGAACCTTACTATTATCTGGTTAAATAAAAAGAGAGTTGTTGTCTCACCATCATCTTTAAACATTGGCATAGAATTGACCCACTTAAAGAAGTAGTCTACTTCTACGATGATATAATGATGCCCCATTGTTGAAGGGGGGTTGCATGTAGTGTAATCAATCCCCCACTTGGTGAAGGGACCAACTGTGATGACGGGAAACATGGGAGTGGGGTGTGCCCTCATATTCCGAGAGAATAACCTACATGGGTGGCACTTCTTAACCGATTCAACACAATCTTTGATTAATGTCAGCCAAAATTAACCATCTTGTAGAGTATTTTGGGTTGTTGACAAGCCAGATAGATGACCGCCACATGATCTAGTGTGGCAATCATTAAGCATGATTTTTCGCTTCTTCATGAGTGAGACACTGATGAAGGATGCAATCTACACCTCGACAATACAGAGTGTCCTCGAGTATGAGATAGGTCTTGGCTTGATGGCATATACGTCGATGCTCATCATGAGAAGCAGAGGTGGGGTACTTCAAATTCTGGAGATAGACTAGTATATCTTCGTACCAAGGGCCTGAAGACATGATAAAAAACATGTCTCCTTTAATAGGTGATTCCTCATGTATAACATTACCTGATTCGATCGGAAGTTCCAAGATGAGTTCCACGAAGACCAATGGATTTTTTTATTTCACTGAGACAAAATGCAAGTCTAATTCCTGGAGGATAACTATCCATCTACTGATGTTTCCACCGATTACATGTCGTGTCAACACGTATTGAAAAGGATTCACAATGGCAATGATGGTGGTCTTGCAAAACAAGATGTAATGACGGAACCGTTGGACGGCATGAACTACTTCCAACACAAGTTTTTCAACATGGAAATAATTGAGTTCCGGTCCAACCGGGCCTCGTCTCAGGTAATAAATCATGCATTTTGAGAGAAAATCATCCTCCTGAACCAAGACCATACCGATGGTCGACTCTACAGTGGCCAAGTACAATAATAAATATTTATTATAATTGGGTGGCCGAAGTAGAGGGGTAGACGTGAGGGCACGTTTAAACGCCTCGAAAAAGTGTTGAGCGGCTTCATCCCAATGAAAAGGAACATCCTTCTTCAGTAAATGCATGAAACCCTTTGTGATCTTGACATAGTTTGCAATGAAAAACTATAAAAAGTTCACTCTTCCCTATAAACTCTGAAGCTCGGGGATTGTGCACGAGGGAGGCAACTGAACTATCGCCTCAAACTTTATAGGATCGACCATGATCCCTATTGTTGAAACTATAAAAAAAAGAATATGACCCGATGTTATGCAAAAACTGCATTTGTTTTGATTCAAGTGAATCTGGTAGTAGCGACATCGCTCAAAGATAAGTCAGAGGTGTGCAGGGTGATCAACTCTCTTATGAGATAGTGACGCTAAATAATCAAGATAAGCCTCAAATATGTGTTTGAGGTCGTGGAAATAAAAAGACATGCCCTACTGAAAAGTTGCTCCATCATTTTTTAGACCAAAAGACATCTTTCGATAAGCGAATGTACCCCAAAAACAAATGAAAGCGGTTTTGTGTTGGTCTTTGGGCTTGATCTCTATCTAATTGTATCCCCAAAAACCATCCATGAAAGAAAAGGCCTCACAACCTGTGCATTCATAGAATATCTGGTTAATAAATGGTGTGGATAAATTATCCTTTGGATAGGCCTTGTTCAGATCACAGAAGTCCATACATACGTGAATAGTACCCTATTGTTTGTTGACTGGCATGAGATTTGACACCCATTGAGTCAATTGGACGGGGTAGATGAAACCATCTTTGAGTAGTTTCTCTACTTCAGCCTTAATAGTTGCTTCTTTCTTAGGATTAACCAAATGAAGCTTATGCCGGACCAGCTTAGCATCAGGATATGTCGTGATTTCATGTTCGAGGATTCTTGGATCAATGCATGGAATTTCCTCGTAAGACGAGGAAAACACGTCGCAAAATTCTTTAAATAGATCCTTGTAGATTTGAATCTCCTCTGGGGAGAAATCCCCTCCGATGAAGACATTCTCCACGAGGCCAGGGGTTCTGGAGATATCAATAGGTATTTTTTTAGCAATGGTTTCCATATTTCCTTCAGCATAAATAGTGTGCGTAGCCAAAGTATTGATAGAACAAGACCTATCTCCAATCATAGTCATAGTGAATTCTCCTGCTTCAATTCTTCTTAACTTTGGGAGAAAATAAGATCTGTGATGGATATCATACCAGGGTTTCTCCGGACTAGTCATTGCCTCAATAATCGCCTCATCTGAGGGAAGACCAAGTCTAAAGAATCACTATCGACGAGGGAACCTTGAGTCCAAATAGGCTCGAGAACTGGATCTAACTCTTGTGTGAGAGTCAAATCGGGGTTGGCAGAAGCTTCTTGGACTATAGAGTATGCAAATTCTGTCGCAGACAAAGGAATGGACATGCCATGGTGCCCTATCCCTTCCATCATAACTGATGGGGAAGGAAGAGTCCACGGATCGTTAAACTAAGTTGTGCAAAACGACAAGATTTGAAAATTTTCAGCCCTATGCTAGTTGGGGACAATCGATATGTATTGGACATTGTCGGTCGAAGGTGGGTAATCAAAAGGTGGGCACAAACCAACCCCTATGTTGACAATGTCAGGCTAAGGGTTACCCATCATCGGGACCAAGGATACCCCCAATGAAGGGTCATGACGAGAGAAGGATAATTGATCAATGGACACGATCCAACCCTCATGTGGAAACAACAAGACCCGAAAAACTGTCGTGCCCACTGCTTTCATATCATAGGTCCAAATCCTTCCTAACAAGATATTGTAGTCGAGAGATGCATCGACCACTTCAACCTCAACGTACACGGTCTTCCCCCCTAACTGCACGAGGA
>JZKD02S1436002.1:88788-116530 GCA_000966675.3 Picea glauca | reverse complement strand
TATAAAAATACCATTTCTATGTCATCCACTGTAACGATCGTTGAACGGACAAATGCATGTATATGTTCCTTAATATTCCGTTGATCCTTAATACAGTGGGTATTCATTCCAAATTGAGTAATTTATTATGTACAATTGTAAAGAAAGCCTTAAATGTTCTCTCAGCATATGATCTTATGATGTTTGTATATCTCCGAGTTTTTTCCTTTATGGAGTCTTCTATTTATGTATTATCTTATATCAGAACATCCAAATTTGTTTATGAATAACTGAATTTGTACAGACTGAGGAAAAGGATATACTCATAATAGGAAGTACACATTCAGTTATTTTTCTCATGTATCAAGTATTTAAAATTTTCGGGCACAAGACTGTAGATGTTTTATTTTCCATTATAATTCGTACTATTCAGTTCCAGCTGTAATACATACATATATATATATATATATATGATCAGATTTCATTCATATGGTTATTATAGATAGTTTTACTCAGTAGATACGATTACATTGTGAGGATTTTTCCTACAGTTCTTTATCTCGTCATACTAGGAATCCAATCTACATGAATATTTTCTAGAATGTTAACAAAATATATACTTTCAGCTAGTGTAACCAATGAAAATAACATTTGTCTCGAAACCAAATTCAACAGAGATGATCCATTCAGAATTAATCTAGAGGTGTTTTGATCGGACATTAAGTTCAACAACATTCAACCAGAATTTCATCCATAGCAAAACCTCGATGCAGAATTTACAAATTCATTCAATTAGACATCTAATTAATGAACATACATCCAAAGGAGAGGTAGAATAACATATCTGAACCAATTCATGGGAAGACAAAGGGAACAACCACATTCCTCCCAACCATAGAATAGGGCAGCCAAAATCACTTATCCTATTCACCCCCTAGCCTGATCATGAATCCATGAGGGATAACCTAAAAATCCTCCTCAGTAATGTCATTCCACTCCAGAAATATTCTCCTTGCCTCACACTCAGCAAGTAGTGTTCATAACCACAATCAATCAATGATATTTTTCCCCAACGTACTAGGAAACACCCTTCCTCCTCACACATGCTATATATTCAAACAATGTTTTTGCGTAGGTCTTTTCCCTCCCTTGGGAATTTTCGAATCTTTCCAAAACCTTGATTTTTAGGGGCTTCCAATGGCCAAATTCCTGATTTTCCACTTGTAACGATCATCCCTGAGGTAGTTCCAACATGTTCCCCATTCATGGAGTCATGGTCAACTCATTTTAACATGGTTGTTCCATTTGTCCTCCTGCGATAATTATAAAATATTCTATTTTCATACAAGTGTCATAGTCAAATAGTTAGTTGGGTCAAACCAGATCTCTTCCCAACAATCATAATCATTAATTACAATTTACCAAATTCAAAATTCATAATTTCCATAAATGGAAAAATAATTCCAAATTCGAATTTACCAAAAATAGATTAATTTTCCTAACAAATTTAAAATTCAAAAATAATTTATATTTAGGGATGTCACATCCTTTCCCCCTTCAATAAAACGCTATCCTGAGTGTTCTTTCCTTTCTTGGAACAAGATTGGATGAGATTTTTGCAAATCTCCCTCCAACTCCCAAGTGGCCTCCTTAGGACTAAAGTGCTTCCATTGCACCTTTACCTGAGGGATGACTCTGTTCTGAAGTGCTATTTATCTCTACTCCAGAATGCGTAGGGGTTCTACCTAAAACTCTCCTTCTAGTTCCACCTACACCAAGTTCCAATCGATCATGTGAGTAGGGTCATGAACATACTTTTTCAACAAAGAAACATGAAAAACATTATGAATTTTTTTATTAGCTCGAAGTGCAAGTTGGTATGATACGGGTCCAATTCGAGCTAGTATCTCAAAGGGCCCACAAAACCTGGGTGCCAACTTGGCGCAATTAGATAGCTTTAGTGAACTCTTCTGGGCTTTGACTTTTAAGTAAACATGATCTCCCACTTGAAACTCCAAGTGTCTTCTTTTCTGGTCCGCATAACTTTTCTGTCTATCCTGTGCCTCCTTTAAGTTTTGTTGTACCTTTCGTACCGTACTTTCCATTTCTTGGAGCATCTTTGGTCCAACCAAGAGTCTATCAATCGGGTCGTCCCATATAATTGGTGTTGTACTCTTTCTTCCATATAGTACCTCGAAGGGGCTCAATTTAGCCGAAGTGTGGTACCCATTGTTATATGAAAATTCTACCAAGTGTAGATAGTCTTCCCACTTGCTTGGCTTTGTTCTTACGTACATGCATAGCATATCCTCTATTATTTGGTTTGTCCTTTTAGTCTATCCATCCATTTGTGGATGATAATTCGTACTATAATAAATTCTAGCGATATGTCTCTCATTTCCATTTTGGTACTGGTAATGGCTGTAATAGGCCAGTTGGATATTGGTGTTCAGCCTTTACCTGCTAACAATCTTGGCACCTAGCCAAATATTCTGTTGTTACAACATTCATATTAGGCCAATAAAATAATTTCCTAAGTGTTGTTATCATTTTTTGGTATCCTGGATGACCATAATACAGTTTCTTATGCACTTCATCCAAAACTGTTATCTTTAACTCTGTCGAATATCGTATGTAAAGTCTGTTTTAAAATCAGAATAGTCCATTTTTATCGATACTCAAATCTGGATTTTTTGAGTTTGTTGTAGTGTTTTGTAATTCTTCCACTATCTTAGTGTAATTTTTGTCGATAATACCTGTCATCCTTATTCTGTGTTCCAGATCACTTTCTTCCCTACTGACATTTATTTCAAATAACCCATGGAATCTTCTGCTTAAAGCATCTACTACCTTATTTTACTTACCCTTGATATGTCTTACCTCAAAGTCGAATTCGCTCAAGAAGGCTAGCCACCTTTCTTGCCTTGCATTAAGATCTGGTTGGCTAAACAAATATTTCACACCACTATTATCCATCAATAATAGAAACTTTCTGCCCCTTATTTAGTGTCGCCACATTTTTAAGGCATGTATTACTTCTGCCAATTCTAAGTCATGAGTGACATAGTTTCTCTCATGTTCCTTCGATTTCTGGGATTCATAAAAAATAATGTGTCCTTATTGAGTTAGGACACTACCTAGTCCTTCTTTACTAGCATCAACATGGATGGTGAAGTCTTTATCTCGGTCTGCTACCTTTAAAATTGGTACGGTTGTTGATAATTCCTTCAACTTATTAAAACTACCAGCTAAACTTGGTCCCTTTCTTTTGTAATGATGTGATAGGGTAGGCTATTTCAGAAAACCTCTCTATAAATATGTGATAATATCTAGTGATTCCCATGAATGACTGGATATCCGCTACATCCTTAGGTACCGACCATTCCATGATGGCTCTTATTTTCTCAGGGTCAACTACAATTCCTTCTATAGAAATTACATATCCTAGGTACTGTATTTTCTTTTGATAAAAATCACACTTATCGAATTTAGCGTATAGTTTGTGCTTCCTCAAAGTTTGCAGAACTATTCTTAAGTGATCTTCGTGTTCTTCTTTTGTTTTAGAATATACCAGAATGTCTTCAATAAATACTAATACGAATTTGTCCAAATAATGACTGAAAATACTGTTCATTAAACTCATAAATGTGGCTGGTGCGTTAGTAATTCTGAAAGGTATAACTACAAATTCATAATTTTGGTATCTTGTTTGAAAAGATGTTTTGCTAATGTCCTCATCTTTTGCCCTAACTTGGTGATATCTGGATCGTAAATCCAACTTCGAAATTATCATTTCCCCACCTACTTGATCAAACAGATCATTTATTCTAAGCAAGGCGTACTTGCTCTTAAAATTCATTTTGTTCAATTGTCTATAATCCATACATAGTCTTAGAGTACTGTCTTTATTATTCACAAAGAGGACTGGTCCACCCCATGGTGATACACTTGGTCTTATATACTCTTTGTCCAACAATTCTTGTAGATGAATTTTTTAGTTCTGTTAATTCCGACAAACTCATTCGGTAAGGTGATTTAGAGATAAGGGTTGAACCAGATAGTAGGTCTATAGAAAAGTCTATTTCCCTTCTAGGAAGTAATTCAGGTATTTTATCAACAAACACATCTCTGAATTCACGTAGAAAAAAAAAAGTCTTTTAAGTTGGGCTTATCTTATTTTTCTAACAGGTTCGTTATTTGGATGGCGTAAACTTGACAACCCTTTCTCATGCATTTCTTGAATTGCATTGTTGTGACTTGTCTAACTGATATTTGTTTTGGTATACCTTGGGTTGTTCTAGTAGTGTCATAATCGTCTTTCTACTTAAGTGTCTTTGCATAAAAATCTAGTACTTTATTGTTCTTTTCCAACCAATCCATTCCGATAATCACATCATAAGATCCTAGTGGTAGAATGTTCAAATTTGTTCTTATGTTTTGACCATCTAAATTGAACTCAAAATAAAAAATATAGTCAACCACTTTACTTTTAGTTCATGTTGCTAGTTGTACCAGCCATGATTTTGCGTGTTTCATTTCTTTAATTTTATTTGACTCTACCACACCAGGAGTGATATAACTTAACGTAGCTCCAGGATAAACTAAAATAGAAATTTGAGTGTTATTGATTTTACCTTTGATTTCCACCACAGAGGACTGGTGGTCAGCTTACTGACCATCTACGACTGCATTGATTCGATGCAAGCTTCTGCCTACATCACCCACCGTCAAAGATTTATGAAAATTATGAAAAACGGTTATGTTTGCTGAATTAAAACATGGACAATTCCTCCTCAAATGAGGTTCTCCACATTCCCAACATTTTAATGGTTCCCGGGGACTATCCCCAAACATCTTTGTTCCCAGGTTTATCAGTTTTCCGCCTCCTTGTGTGCTTTGATGATTTGAGTGAAAATCTTTCCTTGGAAAGTTTTTTTTTGCATTTCGATAAGGGTCTGGTTGGTATCCATTCCTCTGCTGGTTTAATCAGTCTTTCTTCTTATCCTTCCAAGATTTGGGAAATTCTATCTGTTGTTTGTATTGATCATAAAACATTCAGTCTTTTCTGAATACTTCATTCAAGGACTTGGGATTATCAAACTCAATTTTGTCCATGTAAGAATGTGGTAAACAACTTAGGAACCTCTGGATTTTTACTTTATCCTCCCGAATATAAGGTACGCACTTTAGTAATTCCAGGAATTTATTTATCAAATCTTCCATAGACATTGGACCAAGTCATAACTCATAGATTTATTTCGTTTTTATTTCATAGTAGCTTTCAGATAGGTATTGTTTCTTAAAGTATTTCTTAAATTCAGACCATTCCATCTCTTTCTCCTTTAGGCCCATTCCAAATCTTGTCACCATTCCATTCCAAATCTTGTCACCAAATGTTGCCTTTTCCCTTCAGATTGTAAATGGCCATTCTGACCTTCATATTGCTGAAATAGTTATATATCTGGAAATATTTTTTGATGTCTAATAACCATGATTCAGCTTCCTCCTTGGTTCAGGATTCCCCATCAAAGGTAGTTGGTTTAATTTTCTTAAATTCTCCTTCAAGGTGGTCTACATGTTTTCTTTTTCTGTCTGTTTTTGTTTTATCTTCGGCTGTTGGTGTACCTTTAGATGAGCTATCCCCTCTTTCAACTTCTGGGCCATAATTCTTGGAGGCCCTTTTACTGACCTCTTCTTCCTAGTTATTGTCCTTTGGGGATTTATTTTTTACTATACTTCACAACAAGACTTCATTTATTTCTTGTTGCTCCTGCTGTGCTTTTTTCAGTTTCTCATTATCGACATTAAAAACCTGCAGCTCAACAATGAGATTCCTCATCATTTCGAAAAATTCAGTAGGTGAGATTCCATCATTATTTTGTCTTGGTTCTTAGAGATTCCTTTTTTCTAGATTTCCATCAAGTCTAATTTCTACGTCGTCCTAGGCTGCCATGATTAACACGAAACAAAAAAGGGTTTTTTGTTTGTAACAATAAAAATTTATTAGTTTTACATAAACATAAATATGTACTAAGTAATTAATGTGGCCTTTTTCAAGGTCCAAGTGTTGTCTCCTTTGCTCTGATACCATATGTAATGTATCTCGAATTTGTCATAATTTTTTTTTCCTATGAGGCATTAATCTCCAATTTCATTCTGATATGATTATTGAATAAGAAAAAGATCTTCGTTAAGGTGAAAAACTTTGGACATGTCTTGAGTCTGTCCTACCACATGATGCCATCCACATAACCTGTCTCACTTACTTGATAAGGAAAATCAATGGTTAAATATCCAAAATTACTTATCTAACCACATGCATCTACGTGACAGGTTAAACTTAGGACTTGTATTTCCTAGTCTCTCTTACAAGAGCTTTCCAAAGGTTGCGCACAATACTAATGAGTCTATTCATTTGAGGGGACGACCTTTTTTCTTAACATATATACATATATATAAGACCATGGGTTAGATCCTATAATCACACTTGAAGTTAAGTGTCTTGGTGGTAATGCGTTTAGCATTAGCGTTCATGGTTTCGATTATAGATGGGAATTTCTTTACGAAATATCTTAGGTTAGGGATATTCTCCTTCCCTTGCTCAACATAGTTTTGAATAACGAGAACTTGTGTTGTTTTTTACTTAACCAAATGAACTACCAAAGAACCTTATGTTGAACTATAGGTTAACAAAATGAAACATTTATCGTGCACTAGTGATAACTAGTCGAGTCTCGGGCATTCATTTACTTCGCGAATTAAATCTTGATGTCAGGGGGAGGGTTACTATCAGGAGGGAGTTTAAGACTCTGTATCTATTGCTTTAATGATCTTATGACATTTTTATATCTCTGAGTTTTGTTCTTTATGGAGTCTTCTATTTTTGTATTATCTTATATCATAACATTGAAATTTGTTCATGAATAACCGAATTTGTATAGACTAAGGAAAAGGATATATTCATAATATGAAGTATGCATTTAGTTATTTTTCTCATGTATCAAGTATATAAATTTTTCAGGCACAAGACTGTAGATGTTTTATTTGACATTATAATTCATATTGTTCAGTTCCAGCTGTAACACACACACACACACACACACATATATCTATCTATCTATCTATCTATCTATCTATCTATCTATCTATCTATCTATCTATCTATCTATCTATCTATCTATATATATATATATATATATGATCCAATTTCATTCATATGGTGCTTATAGACAATTTTATTCGTCATACCAGGAATCCAATCTACAGGATTATTTTCTAGAATGTTAACCAAATATATCCTTTTAGCTAGTGTAACATATCCAAAAACCAAATTCAACAGAGATGATCCATTCAGAATTAATCTAGAGGTCTTTTGATCGGACATTAAGTTCAACAACATTCAACCATATTTTCATCCATAACACTACTTCGATGGAGAATTTACAAATTCATTCGATCAGACATCTAATTAATCAAAATACATCCAAAGGAGAGGTAGAATAACATATCTAAACCAATTTGCGGGAACACAAAGGGAACAACCAAATTCCTCCCAACCGTAGAATAGGGCAGCCAAAATCACTTGTCCTATTCACCCCCTAGCCTGACCATGAATCCATGAGGGCTAACTCAGAACTCCTCCTCAGTAATGTCGTTCCACTCCAGAAATATTCTCCTTGCCTCATGCTCAAGAAGTAGTGTTTATAACAACAAGCAATCAATGATATTTTTCCCCACCATACTAGGCAGTGTCCTGCCTCCTCAAATATGCTATATATCCAAACAATATTTTTTCCTAGGTCTTTTCCCTCCCTTGGGAATTTTTGCATCTTTCCAAGTCTGTGATTTCAAGGGGCTGCCAATGGAAAAATTCATGATTTTCCACTTGTAACAATCAATCATGAGGTAGTTCCAACATCTTCCCCACTCATGGAGTCATGGTTAGTTGATTTTAACATGGTTGTTCCATTTGTCCTCCTGCAATAATTAGAAAATATTATGTTTTCATACAAGTGTCATAGTCAAATAGTTAGTTGGGTCAAATAAGATCTCTATCCAACAGTCATAAACATTAATTACAACTTACTAAATTCAAAATTGCCATAAATGGAAAAAAAATTCCAAATTCAGATTTACCAAAAACAGAATAATTTTCCTAACAAATTTCAAATTCAAAAATAATTTATTTTTGGGGATGTCACGGAATAGGTGAATGTAGACAATTTTTTTTATATTTAATGACAATACACTTTATAGAGAGAAAATTTGTACTTCATATTTATATTACCTAGTGATTTAAGGAACAAGGAATTAATGGACTGCGGTTTATTAATGGGTGGAAATAATTTTATTGGATAAAAAATCTATTCACAATGATTTTAGTTGTATTGTGCAACGATATGTTGGATAAGTATTGTATGCTAGTTTATTCATCCATCTATGTTTTACTACAAAATACCCTTTTTGACTGCATTGAGCACAACAAACTTTAATTGTATTTACCCAACATTTTTCACACATCGACCTTGTTTTTACCTAGTAATTTCAGACTGGAAATCGAGGTCCCATGGGGTATTTCCTTGAATTGGCACTTGTGTTGAAAACCTGGTGTGTGGCATGACTTGAATCTCGATGCTTGATGATTTATCTCTTAAAAAATGACACTTGGACTTCTCACATATTGTTGGTCCCACGATTTTATATTTAGACTACATTCTTACATATGAATGATCATGAATTTATACTGAGTGAGACTTCATGGTATTGGTTGTTGATAAAATATTTTTGACAGACTAATCTATACTATGCCCACGAATTTATTTATGTCGACGTATTCTTATTAAATGATACGTCTTCATTTTTCTTTTGGATATGTCTAAGTTTCCTGTTAAATTATTAGTCTGCGATTTTTTTGGATTGTATGTGATTTGTTATAGTTTTGGATGGCTCTTTTAATTTTGTTTGGAATGGTGATACCTGTGTTTCTACCTGATTTTTTATCTGCGTTGGAATGGTGTTATACTTAAGTTTTTACTAGTAAATTTTATTAAGAGATACCTGTGTTTTTACCAAGCAATTTCATTGTGATATACCTGTAATATACCAATGAATTCCATGGTGATATACGAGAAAAATTCATTGTAATGTACCAATGAATTTCATTTCGATTTACTAGAGAAATAATATCATGGTCACCTGTGGTTTTTTTGTATTGTTGACAACGAATCCTAGGTAGCGTATTTAATATCATGGATACTTGCGTTCCTCTTATCTCTACGATCATTTATTTATGTGCATAAAAAACCCATAAATTTAACTCTGCATTTCCATTAAATAGATAGTGATATTGTTGGCATAGACATAGTTGTTTTTTACATTTGATAGCATTTTTATGATAGTTTTTTATTGACAATGTTTCCATGAATTAAATGGCCGCTACATCAGATTGTTAGCTTTGCGATTCACCTATATATTACCTACCACCACCATCATTTAATTTACTCTGCATTTTACATGTACATTGGTTGTGTTTTAATACATTGACAACATTCTTAATATGTGGGTAAGCAATTTTATACATCCCGTGGCAGCGCATCCCTGTGATCTAGACAACTACATTTGTAGAAAACATTTTTTGGGTAATGTTAGACAACTATTTAGTATTATTTAGTCAGCGATGTTCGTAATATATCACAGTGATATGGTTAATTGACAATCACAGATTTTCCAAACTATTCACAGCAGTTACCCCAACACAATGATATATTGAATTGATAAGTCACATAAATTTCAAATGTATTCGATGTATTGTAATGTGAATAATTTGTTACTCCAGTCGCACTAAAACAATTATATTCGATGTATAGCTTTTGTTTTAAAAGATAGAGAAATTCTTATAAGGTAGAGATATAGATTCTATTTCATTTAGCGAATTCTTAAGATTAAGCAATTTCATAAGATAGCGATACAGTTTTAGTTTTAAATAGCAATATAAGACAACAAATTCATATAGTTTTAGTTTTACCAGATAGTGATTTCAGTTTTAAAGGAAAGTGATATATACTTATCTGATATTAGGATTCGAAATAGTTGCAACGAACTAATTGTTTAATATTAATTATTTAATGTGTACAGAATGATTTGTTGCACAAGGAAATTATTGTGTTGTATGAATGTCATAGTAGTCTTCCTGACTTGTCGGTTGGGTGCTAGGGCTAGTTGTCGTGTGGTTAGATAGTTAATTCGGTATCCTAGTGCATTGAATTCAGCTTGGGTTAAGGTTCCAATTATGTTATTTTGCACCATGGTTGTTGTCACGCCTAATGCCTAGTGACGACATGATTCCTGATGAGGGGATCATCGCGCGCCATGCCTGATAGAGGCGAATGATAACCTGGCCGAAGTCTGTGATTCCCGATTGGGAATTGATCATTGTATTTGACGTTTTCACTTGGTTGGTAACACCTTAACACATTTGGTTTTGCGTGTCACAGAGGTTTCAAATCACTAGTTGTCAAAGTAGTTGTGTCAGGTTGGTTGATATTGTCCTTTAGCTTGTAGGCTTTGTCTTTCTTATGTTGGGCGAGTAGTCATTTTCGTCTGTCTATTAATCATCACATGTTTCATCCATTTTTCTGATGTTCTAGTGTCAGAGTCATTTATTGTTTCCTTGTCTATGTGTGTTGTGTTCTTTGTCAAGTTGTGTTGTTTAACTGTTGTCGTTGTTTCCTTCCTATCCTTCTTAAAAAAAAAAAAAACTTTTGTGTTGCATCGCATGTAGTCGTAACAATGGGTTTGTTACATATGGTATCAGAGCGGGTTCGACCTATGACTTGGGATCACTACGGATTCGTTGATTTGATATTTGATTATAATGTTGCTAATTAATTTTACTTGTATTCTTGCAGGTAATCATGGTTATAGAACGTCATGGAGGAAGATGATGGGGCGCTACGGGAGGATGCGCAATGCCCCCAGTAGCATCCATGCCTGAGGGGTATAACCCCCGGGAAGACGACCAAGTGGTTGGGCAAGAACAAATAGCAATGGGTGATGTATTTGTGCTGATGAGATATTTTCAGCAAATGTCTGAGGCACTGATCAGTCGTTTGGATAGAGATGAGGCTAGGGCGCTGAAACCCCTTGCGGATCCACTGTGTGCTCTGGTCGGTACTGGTAGAATTCACTGCAAACTTGATAAGGTCAAATTTCCCAAGTTCTTTGGTGGCCTGGGCGACACAGCCACCAAGGCATGGTTGGAGAATATGGCGATGTGCTTTGCACTTTGTGAATATACCTCCAACATGAATATCCTGATGGAGGTATTTCATCTAAAGAGGAGCGCTCTTCTATGGTGGAAGACACTCCTAGCACAATTGAATATGGTCGTCGAAGACATTTCATGGAAACTATTCGAGGAACGATTCTAAGAGAGGTATCTATCGGAGGAATTCATTTAACATCATATCAATGAGTTCAATGACTTACGACAGGGTGGTCCTATGGTGCTCGAGTACGAGGCCTATTTTATGGAGTTACTTTGGTATGATCCACACCTAAATAGCAAGAAACGTAATGTCAACAAGTTCTTGTTTGGCCTTAATGTCAACATACGTGGAAAGGTTACGATTTTGATGCCTCATAACTTGCATTATTCTGTCTAGAAGGCCCTCATAGCAGAGGAGGAGCTTATCAATGGGGTTTAGATCAAGACTCCAGTGAGAACAACAGGGAAATTTTCATCTAGTGCGCAACATCATCACACACTAGATAGGTGTTCACCGGGATATCGTGGCTTCTGGAGAGGATCCACTTTCACTACACCTCGGTGAATAGTGCCTCAACTGCAAACTCCTTACCAAGGACCACTACACCAGCAACAACGTCGACCGCAACAACAACAGTTTAGGCCTATTCAGTAGAACAGACCAGGATTCTAGGCTGGTGGGCCGTCAGCTTCTACTTCGGGTACTAGGACTACTAGACCAAATAAAGAGTGTTGGACATGTGGGGAGCCACATTACCAGTGCGACTACCTAGTGGAGAGGACTAGAGCATCTGGATTAGTCTAACCCACTACTATGGAATATTTGGGCAAGGCCAATCGAATTCATGCAGTGGTGAATAACCGTCAGGAAGAGCACTATTCGACTGTGCTCAAGATGTCAGGTACCATCGTTGAGTAGACCCTTAGTATTTTGATAAATCCTACTGCTATGGAGAGTTTAATTTCTGGTGCATCACTAAAAAGGATTAAGTTAAAGGTAGTCAAACAGGATGAGTTTAGCTTTGTAGAAATGGCTTCTAGACCCAAAACTAAGGTTGGAGGGAAGGTTACAGGTTGTATCCTTAACCTGCAAGAGTTTGTCACCAGGGACAAATTGTATGTCATGATCATAGGATCTTATGACATCATGATCAATATGGACTGGTTAGAATCACATGAGGTGATACTCAACTGTAAGACAAAATGGTTGAGCTTGGTCGATGATGAGGGACACAGATGCTTGATTGTAGGCTAGAACCAAGTAGTTTCCCTGAGGTTCATCTCTTCCTTGTAGCTAAGGAAGAGCATACGCAAGGGATATAAGCTTTATGTGATCCTTGAGTTAAATGAGAAGGGAGTAGAAGAAGGTCTAGAACACCTTCAGATGGTGAGAGAGTTTGAAGATGTCTTCTCAGAAGAGTTACCTAGGATGTCGTCGAAGAGGGAATCAAAGTTTACCATAGACCTAAAACCGGGGACTGAACCGATAGCAAGAACGCCTTATCAAATGTTGACCACGGAGTTACAGGAGTTGAGAATGCAACTGAAGGAGTTGTTGGACCTGGGACTTATACGTCCAAGTGTTTCACCATGGGGTGCGCCTATTATCTTCATACAGAATAAGGATGTGTTGTAGAGACTCTACATTGACTATCGTCAATTGAACAAAGAAACGACCAAGAATCAATACCCATTGCTAAGGATTGATGATCTGTTCAATCAGATGAAAGGCGCAACAATGTTTTCCAAGATCGAATTGTGATCAACGTATCACCAGTTATGGATCAAGGAGGATGACGTCCCTAAGATAACCTTTAAGATGAGGTTTGGACATTATGACTTTATTGTTTTACCTTTTGGATTGATGAACACCCGAGGGGTATTTATGAGTTTGATGAACGAGGTGTTCCGCAAATACTTGGACAAGTTTGTCCAAGTGTTCGTTGATGATATTTTTATTTACTCTCAGACAATGGAGGATCATGACAAACACCTTCTCTTGGTACTACAGTGTCTACAAGAGAACAAATTATATGAGAAATTGTCTAAATGCTCTTTTTATCATTTGAAGATTCACTACGTAGGGCATGTCGTCTCCGACGAAGGTATCTTAGTGGATCCAACAAAGATTGAGGCTATTATGGAATGTCCTGCATCGACAAATGTCCCAGAAGTGTGTAGCTTCATGGTTTTAGTGGGATACTCTCAACGATTCATCGAGGGTTTCTCAAAGATAACAATTCTGATTACGGAATTGTAGAAGAAGAACAAGAAGTTTGTTTGGATCGAGAAATTTGAGGAGGCATTTACGAGGCTCAAGGAACTATTGACATCGACACCAATCCTGAAGGCCCCTGACATGGACACAAACTTCTTGGTATGCACTGATGCATCCAAGAAAGTCTTAGGTGGAGTCA
The DNA here is from genome assembly GCA_000966675.3 of Picea glauca. Classification (NCBI taxonomy): domain Eukaryota; kingdom Viridiplantae; phylum Streptophyta; class Pinopsida; order Pinales; family Pinaceae; genus Picea; species Picea glauca. Next base: position 102,868 of record JZKD02S1436002.1, on the reverse strand, counting down.
TGATGCAATATGGTCGAGTGATCACTTACATCTTGAGAAAGTTGAGAAGGCATGAGGAGAACTATGGAAAACATGATTTGGATTTTTTAGCCAATGTTTATGCCTTGGTATTTTGGAGACACTACCTTATTGGATGGAAATTCAAACTAAAAATGGATCACTATGGACTACAACAGATCTTTATGCAAAGCTACTTGAATGCGCGACAACGATGTTGGTCAGAATTAAATTTCTTAGTGAGTATGATTTCGATATTACTTACATAAAGGGAATAGTGAAAAGAGTGGCTGATGCATTGAGTCAGAGACCGTGCATATTTTCGGTGATGCCTCTTAAGACGAATCTACGTGAAAATATTCTAACTTTACAACGCGACGATGACTGGTACAAAGAGGTCAAGGATTTTATCAGACAAAACACCATGATGGTGATAATATTTGAAGGATTTACATTGGACGACCATGGATTATTGATATTTAAAAATAAAATTTATGTACCACTGAACGACGAGTTGAGGAGATTGATCCTAAGTGAAGCTCATAGAGAAGTGTACATGGCTTACCCAAAATTCATGAAGATGAGGGAAGACCTTAAACCCTTATTATTCTGGAAAGGAATGAAGGCAGACATAGTCAAATACATGGCAAGATGTCTAGAATTTTTTCACGTGAAGGATGAACATAGACATCCAGTAGGATTAATGCAGCCCCATGCTATTCTGAAATCGAAATGGGAGGTCATTTCGATGGATTTCAATGTTGGATTTCCACTGAAGGCAAGGAGACATGACTCGATTTTTGTGGTAGTAGACACTCTGACAAATATTGCTCATTTCATTCCTATGCGTACGACATATCAAGAACCTAACATAGGTAGAGTTTTCATCTATGAGATTGGGAGGCTACATAGCATGCTTAAGAGGATTATATACAATCGAGGATCGGTGTTTACTGGATGATTTTGAACTAGTTTCCAAGAGGCCTTGGGAAACCAACTTAACTTTAGTACCACAAATCATCAGGATATAGACGGGCATACCGAATGAACAAACCAAATCTTTGAGGACATGTTGCGTATGTACGTGATGGACCAACAAAAGTTTTGGGATGAATTATTTCCACTTGTAGAATTTGCATATAACAAGAATTATTAAAGTACCATTAAGATGGCACCTTTCGAGTTTCTTTAAGAGAAACCGTGTCGGTCGCCTTTGAGTTTGGATCGGCTTGAGGATAGGGTCCTGGTGGGGCCAGAAGAGATCCAAGAATTGAATATCAAGTGAAAACAATAATTCAAAGGATTAAGGAAGTGCAGGATCGACAAAAGATTTATTCTGATGCACATCGTGTCGACCGTAGTTATGAAGTTGGCGATCGAATTTTCTTGCAGGTGAAATGGCATAAGAGTTCGATCAAGTTTAGAAAGGGTGCTAAAATATCTCCTAGGTTAGTTGGACCTTTCAAGATTGTGGAAAATAAGGGCCTTTTGGCGTATCGACTAGCCTTTCTTGATTCTTTGAGGCATATGCATGATGTTTTTCACGTATCTATTTTGAGACATTATATTAGTTATCCTACACATGTTATTGACATGATTTCCTTGTAGGTATTTGATGAGGTTACGCTCACAGTGGATCCAATCCACATCCTCGACCATCACATTTGACAGCTATGACGTCTAAAAATAGATCAGGTCAAGGTCTAGTGGGACAACTATAGTCCGCACTCAGGGGCCTAGGAGGACGCATATGATATGTGCCAACAGTTTCCATTTTTGTTTGATAGATAGACTTATGATACTGTGATACACATTATTTCAAAATTTATATACTCTGAAAGTTCAAGACAAATTTTAGACCAAGAGGGGGTGTATGTAACATACCTCTCTTGCATGCACTGAGCAAACTTATTCTTTGAGGAAATTTTCTTGCAAGTGATTGATATTATTATACTATTGGTTGTTTGATTATGATTATGAGGCATTATGGATATGGTGATATGTTATTTTTTTGTATTGACATAGACAAGTGCTATTAACTAGGTTCTTTTGAGTGTGCAGGAGTTTGGACCTCTAGGATGTAGAGGCATCGATGAAACCCCTTAGACTATGGATCGAGTCAGGGAGTGGATTGTTGCGTTGAATATTATTGATGGGACATATGTACATATGATTGGGTGTTATGATGATTTATTATTTTGCTGACATGATTCCTTGATGATGCAGGCTGACAATAGCTTTTTGACTAGACTCACATATGGAGTAGAGGGGTCACCCACGACAACCAAATACTTTGAGGGAGAGGCATGGGAAGAGCCCTAACACAAACTACTAGCACTCTTGGCATGGCTCAAACTATAGGTTAACGATTACCTAGTTTGAGAATACCCATGATGTCGTGAGGGGAGACTGTGATAGTTGCTCATGATGATTCTAAGGGGTGCACAATAAGGAAGGGGCCTTATCCCTTAGAGGCCCTTATTCTCCCACAATATCACATGACAGAGTATTCACTCCAAGGTTTTTTTATGTTTACCAAATCAATCAAGAGGTGAGTGGCACCCTTGGAGCACATAGTGTGTCGTGAAGGGCACGTCGTGCAAGGAAACCAGAAAGAGGCAAATCACACCTTTGGAGTATGTAGTGCGTCCTGAAGGGCATCCCACGCAAGGAAAATGCAAGAGGCGAGTGACACCCTTGGAGCACGTAGTGCGTCCTGAAGGGAACATTGCAATTTCAATGGGTAAGTGAAGAAACCTAGTTGGCCTTAAAATGATTAATGTGATAAGTAAGATTTAAAAACAATTTCCCTAATAAAAATGTCATCGAGCTTAGTGAAATTAAAATTTAGGTCTAAGTAACACATGTGGTCAAATTTAATAATCATAATTAATCATGTAACAAGAAGGGGGGTAAGAAATTCATTTTATTTATTAAAGTCAAAATTATAATGGGCATTACAATTTTAAAAAGGTAAATTATTGTTTTATCTACATATCCTAATTTAATTTTTAGTTAAAAAAGAAAAAGGGGTAAATGGTTGTTTTTATACACTTGCTAACTTGTTTTTTAGTTAAAAAGGAAAAAGAGGGAAACTTCAAAGAAATAGGAAACTAAAGGAAAAAGGGGAAACATAAAGAAAAAGTTGAATGTCTAACTTAGTAAGGAATCTTGCCTTGGGAACTTGCTATTTTTGAAATCAACTAGGAATTTAGTAAGGCGTAATTCATTTAAAAAATGTAAGGGAATTTTGGGACACTTAGGAGCATTTTAGGAATGCTTTTAGGTGCGTGAGGGAAATAGGAATAATTGATTAATTAATAAAATCTAATTTCTGGTGAAACTAGGGGATGGGTGACATGTGTACGGGGTAGGTTTTTCCTAATGAATTAAATGAAAAGGGAATTTAATGATAATTTGGGAAATTAATTATGGAAAAACTCTATAAAAAGGATGGAGGAGGAGTATGGATCTGATATTTATGCATAATGTTACGCTGCTAAATTTTTGTCTTGACTGAACTTATCTTGTGGGAGTTGGGATACCCAACTCGGGTAATGAGTGGTAGCTCGATATTGCGAGGTGAGCTAGGTGCTAGCGGTTCTCTGGTATTGTGTGTGTGGCCCCTTTGCAGCTCGAGGGTATCAAGGGGGAGAAGAGTATCGCTAGCATTGTATGGGAGGTATCGGTGAGGTCACATTGGTCAGTAAGCGAGAGCTGGAAGGAACACGCGCGAGATAGAAACTACGGACCATTCGCGTCTAGCTAAGGTAATCATGTTTAAGTTGTTACTTGAAATGAAATTAAATTTATGCATGTTATTTTTCTTTTCTCGGTTGAAAATTTCATTTCCATGAGTTGTCTTTCATATTCTTTCCTACAGTATTGTAATCCACTTTCTTGTTTTATTCTTAATGGATGTCCCTTGGCGAACCCAAATTCTGATTTCATTGACTTCTTTGTGTGGGTTTTATTAATTATTATGAAGAGATTGTGTTTTTATCTTCCATCCCTTATTGATTTGGTCATTAGTCCATGCCTGAGCAGTCATCCAGAAGCTGAATCGACGGTCGTCACTTCAGTGTTTAAAGAACTATAGATTCTAATGCCCTGCTTTTTTGTGCATGGATGATGAATGAAGGATAAATTTTACCCATCTGTCTATCCCTTGCTTATCTATGCATTTTTATTTTCTAATCGATCTGTAATCCTTGCTCCTTATTATGAATGAGTATCCTTGCATTTTCGATTGATTCATGGCCGAACGATTGGTCTTATGCCTTCTTGTGATTGATTTCTTCTACGTTTTGGATGGTAAAACTCTGCATTCTGATTGATGAATCCCAGCGCCTTGATTGGTAAATATCAGTGTTTAATATGTTAATGTCTGTTTTTATTTATGATGTGTCTGCAAATTTATTGTGTCTACGTTTTGATAAACTACAACGAATCATATGTGAATTTAATCAACGAATAGGAGAATATAGACAACAATTTTTATATTTATAGACAGTACACTTTATAGAGAGTGAATTTATACTTCATATCTATATTATCCAACAATTTAAGGAACAACGATTTAATGGACCATGGTTTATTAATGGGTGGAAATAATGTTAATGGATAGCAAATCTATTGATAGCGATTTTAGTTGTATTGTGTAGTGATATGATAGATAAGTATTGTATGCTAGTTTATATAACCATCTATTTTTGACTGCAAATTACCCCTTTTCACTGCATTGACCACAACAAAATTTGATTGTATTTACCCATCATTTCAGACACCGACCTTGTTTTTACCCAACAATTTCAGACTAGAAATCGAGGTCTTGTGGGCTCTTTCCTTGACTTGGAGATTGTGTTGAAAACCTTGTTTGTGGCATGACATGACTCTCAATGCTTGATGATTTATCTCTTCAAAATTGACACTTGGACTTCTCACAGATTGTTGGTCCCATGATTTTATCTTTAGATTGTGTTCTTACATATGAATGATCATGAATTTATACTGAGTGATACTTCATGGTATTGGTTGTTGAGAATATATTTTTGATAGACTAATCTATACTATGCCCACAAATTTATTTATGTCAGTGCCTTCTTATTAAATGATATGTCTGCCTTTTTGTTTTAAATAATAAGTCTGTGTTCTTTTTGGATTGTCTATGATTTGTTATATTTTTGGATGGCTCTTTTACCTACCTTTGGAATGGTGATATCTGTGTTTTTACCTGTATTTTTACCTGCGTTGGAAAGGTGTTATACCTGCTTTTTTTCCAACAAATTTTATTGTGAGATACCTATGTTTTTACCAAGCAATTTCATTGTGATATACCTGTAATACACCAATGAATTCCATGGTGATATACCAACAAAATTCATCGTAATATACTAATGAATTTCATTGCGATTTACTAGCGAAATAATATCATGGTCACCTGTGTTTTTTTTGTGTTGTTGATAGTGAATCCTAGGTAGCATCTTTAATGTCATGGATATTTGTGTTCCTATTATCTCTATGATCATTTATTTTTGTGCTTAAAAAACCCATAAATTAAACTCTGTGTTTCCATTAAATAGACAATGATATTGTTGGCATAGACAAAGTTTTTTTTAATATTTGGTAGCGTTTTTATGATAGTTATTTAGTGACAGCATTTCCATGAATTAAATGACCTCTACATCAGAGTATTAGCTCTGGGATTCACTTATATATTACCTAGCATCATCATCATTTAATTTACTCTACGTTTTACATGTACATTGCTTGCGTTTTAATACATTGACAACATTCTTAATATGTGGGTAAGCGATTTTATACATCTTGTGGCAGCGCATCCCCATGATCTAGACAACTACATTTGTAGACAACAATTTTTGGGTAAGGTTAGACAACGACTTGGTATTATTTATTCAATGATGTTCGTAATATATCACAACGATATGGTTGATTCACAATCACAACTTTTCCAAACTATTCATAGTAGTTACCCCAACACAATGATATATTGAATTGATAAGTCATAGAAATTTCAAATGTATTCGATGTATCGTAATGTGAATAATATGTTATTTCAATCACACTAAAAAAATTATATTTGATGTATAGTTTCTGTTTTAAAAGATAGAAAAATTATTATAAGGTAGCGATACAGTTTCAGTTTCATTTATCGTATTCTTAAGATAGCAATTTCATAAGATAATGATCTAGTTTTAGTTTTAAATAGCGATATAAGACAATGAATTCATATAGTTTCAGTTTTACCAGATTGTGATTTCAGTTTTAAAGGAAAGCGATATATACTTATCTGATATTAGGATTGGAAATAGTTGCAATGAAATAATTGTTTAATAATAATTATTTAATGTGTACAGATTGATTGGTTGCGCAAGGAAATTCTTGTGCTGTATGAATGTCATAGTCGTCTTGTTTACTTGTCGATTAGGTGCTAGGGTTAGTCATCATGTGGTTAGATAGTAATTCGATCTCCTAGAGAATTGAATTCATCTTGGGTTAGGGGTATAGTTATGTTATGTTACACCATGGTTGTTGTCACGCGTAATGCCTGGTGAATACATGATTTATGATGAGGGGATCATCATGCACCCTGAGAGATAGAGGCAGATGATAACTTGGTTGGAGTCTGTGCTTCCCAATTGGGCATTGATCATTGTATTTGATGTTGGCACTTGGTTGTTAACGCCTTAACATGTTTGGTTTTGTGCGTCATAGAGGTTTCAAATCATTGGTTGTCAAAGTAGTTGTGTCGGGCTGGTTGATATTGTCCTTTAGCTTGTAGGTGTTGTCTTGCTTGTGTCGTATGGGTAATGGTTTTCATCTATCCATTAATCATCACATGTTTCGTCCAGTTGCTTGATTTGCTAGTTTTATATTTATTGTTTACTATTTCCTATTCTGTGTGAGTTGTGTTCGTCGTCAAATTGTGTTTTTTAAATGTTGTCGTTGTTGCCTTCCCATCCCGCTTAAAAAAAAAAATACTTTTGTGTTTTGTCGCATGTAGTCATAACGATGGGGTCATTACAATTGTGATTGTTGACATATGATGATGCCTATAAACTATCTAACATTATCAAAAAACATTATTTCCAAATATTAAATTATTAATATTAAATATCAATCTTGTACAATTTAATTACATAAAAAATTTAAAGGATGTTAATTCCATTTTTTTTTTCATTGTATGAATGATATAAACTTTGTTCTCTTTTATGAGGTGATATCTAATAAACTTTCAATGGGATAATAACTGTGTTTATTATTATTATATTTTGTATCTTTGTGTTTATTATTATTAGTTTTTCTAAAAATGCCTAGGTGCATGGGTTGGCAGACTCATGTGTTCACATTTATAGTCATGCTTATGTATCACGAGTCTGACCGATGGCTTCCTCATTCCATAGTTAACCACTTTTTGGATCCCGGGTTCCCAGGCCGGTGGGCTCAAAATTCCGCTTCTATTGTTTCATGTCCTTCAAACAACACCCGGAGTTTGGCGATATACAAATTGACAAACAAAATCACAGGCTGGCGTCCTCAAGATTACGCTTATATTATAAATTTTGAAAAATCCTTAAAAAACAATCTAGTTATAAAAATAAAAAAATGTTATTTTATATTATTAAGGGTTGATCATGTTAAAATGAAATACTAGAGAAAAAATCCTCGAGAACTTTTTGTTGCTTGTCTAGATCACACAAATAGTTGATAAGGAACAAACTTCCTTAACTCCTATGCTACATTTATTTTTTTCTAACCCTCTCTTATTTAAAAAAAAATTGAAGTAAACAAAACAAATCTTTTTTAAATTCTATATTTAAACATATTAAAATAAATAATTATTTACATTAAACACATATTTTTTTATAAAATATAGATATATTCATTTTTAAGTGCATTATTGAATCATATAAAAAACATAAATTAAGATGAAATTATAATTAGGTTTATGACTATATTTAAAAATACTAAAATAAAAGTCAAGAAATATAAAGGATAAGTATGTTAGATATTGCTAAATTTTATATTTAAAATATTGAAATAAATAATTATACACATTAAATATGTACTTTTATAAAGTATGGGCATGGAATTTTATAAAGTATGTAACTACTTTGTCATTCCATACTTATCACCTTTTTGGATCGCGTATTCCCAGGTGGGCTAGCTCAAATTTGGGCTTCTATTGTTCTGTGTCCTCCAAACAATACCCAGAGTTCCGCGATATACAAATTGAAAGGCGGACACCCGGGTTGGCGGAATCAAGATTGTGATTGTTGACGAATGGTGATCCCTATCAACTATGTAACATTATCTAAAAACATTATTTCCAAACATTAAATTATTAATATTGTACAATTTAATTACATAAAATTATTAAAAAATATTAAATCTCTTATTTAAAAAAAATGAAGTAAACAAAACAAAGCTTTTTTAAATTCTATATCTAAAAATATTAAAATAAATAATCAGTTACATTAAACATGTATTTTTATAAAATATAGATATTAATTTTTAAGTGCATTATTGATGATGATGATGATGATGATGATTATTAACATCCACTAAGACCGAATTGGTCTATCGAGCCTTAAGAGGGTAAGTGATTACTTGTGATTCTTTAGAATTTTGTTTATGTGCTCAAAAAGCATTAAGAGAAGATTTCCAAGATCACCATACTTTTGTTGAGTTAAGATGTTAGGAAGGTTGGTAGTGTGATAAATATTTTGAAAATGAGATCTAAAATGGGTATAGGCTAGACAATCTAAGAGAAATTGCTTTACATATTCAACCTTCTTATTGTCAGAAAGGTGACACATTCTTTCATCCCATGGCGTTTTAGGAATTGACCAACGCCCAGTTTCACTATGCAGCTCATGAGAATTTGTTCTTATCTTAGCAATACTTATTTTTTCTTTTCACTTGGCAAAACAGATAGATAATTTTGATCTTCTGGATTAGGGTTGATTACATATTTATAATACCTTATTTTTCTTTTTTCCTCTAACTCTTTATCACACCACAATTTCTCTTTAAATTTTGATTTGACTCATATACAAAACATAAATTAAGATGAAATTATAATTATGTTTATGATTATGATGATATTTAAAAATATTACAATAAAAGTCAAGAAATCTAAAGGATAAGTATGTTACATATTACTAAATTTTTGATTTAAAATATTGAAATAAATAATTATACACATTAAATATGTACTTTTATAAAGTATGTATGACTTCCTCATTCCATACTTGGCGACTTTTTGGATCGTAGGTTCCCGAGCTCGCAGGCTCAAAATTGTGTTTCAATTGTTTTGTGTCCATGATATACAAATTGATAGGCACACTCCCGAGCTGGAAAGCTCAAGATTGCGATTGTTTACGGATGGTGATCGCTATCAACTATCTAACATTATTTAAAAAAAATATTTCCAAATATGAAATTATTAATATTGTACAATTTAATTAATTAAAATTATTAAAGGATGTTAAATCTCTTATTTAAAAAAAAATTGAATTAACAAACCAAACTTTTTTTAAAGTCTATATTTAAAAATATTAAAATAAATAATCATTTACATTAAACATGTATTTTTATAAAATATAGATATCAATTTTTAAGTGCATTATTGAATCATATACAAAATATAAATTAAAATGAAATTATAATTAAGTTTATCATTATATTTAAAAATATTAAAATAAAAGTCAAGAAATCTGAAGGATAAGTACATTATATATTACTGAATTTTAGATTTAAAATATTGAAATAAATAATTATACACATTAAATATGTACTTTTATAAATTATGGACATGCGATTTTATAAAGTATCTACGACTTCCTCATTCCATACTTACCCACTTTTTGGATTGCGGGTTACTGGGCTGGCACACTCAAAATTGCGCTTTTATTGTTTCGTGCCCTCCAAACAACACCTAGAGTTCTGTGATATACAAATTGACAAGAAAACTCCCGGACAAGGTGAATATTTTGATTGTTGATGGATGGTGATCCTTATCAACTATCTAACATTATCTAAAAACATTATTTCCAAATATTAAATTATTAATATTAAATATTAATATTGTACAATTTAATTACATAAAATTATTAAATGATGTTAAATATTTTATTTTAAAAAAATTCAAGTAAACAAAAGAATGCTCTTTTAAATTCTATAAGGTAAAATCATGAAGATGGGTAATGCTTTCGTGACAATCGGGTCTCCAAAATTCCTAGCAGCAATTTTTTGGCCGAAAAAATGTTGCTATGAATTTTTTTCGGCCGAAAATTTGCACGTCAAATTTAATGGCGCCCTGAAAATTCATGTACAATGTTTTTCGGATGAATTATTTTCTTGTGTTAAGCATATTTTGGCCGAAATACTTTTTTGTCCGAAATGTTTATTTTTAGTATGTTCCATTAAAAACTAGGTTTCACCGAAAGATTATTTCTGCCTAAAACCTTAAAATGGGACTGTTTGTAGGAAACTGAAAATTCTCTCCATCTTAATTCATCTTTGGAGGTATTGGACTCCTATAAATACTCATAATTTAGTTCCATAATTGATACCAACATTCTTAAAATTGAATCTACTTTCATTGGGTATAATTTGTTTTCATTTTCATTGTTTTTATCTAATTTTATTTAATTTTATAAAAAAATCACTGCATAATATTTTTAGGTGATATTATGATTTGGTGAAATGAAAAATACATATCTCTAAAAATACACAATGGAAAATTATGGAAATTTTATATTCATAATTCTTAAATTGATCTGTTCAAAAGGGTAATTTTAGATTTTAATTTTAAGTAAAAATTAAGATAGATACATGGTGAAGGAAAACATGTTTTTAAAATCTGTAACTTTTTTAGATTGGCCAACTTCAAAAAAATCTAGAAATTATAATATTCATCCGTTAGATTCAAAACTATAGTCATCACAAAATAGAGTCTCTGAAGATTGTTGCAGTATATTTCATTTGTTGAAAAAAAAAAGTTTAATAATGGATACATTGTTGTGGGAAAAAATAACTCATTATCTTTCCCTTCATTTTTAAGGAACATATTGTCAAGCAATTGCCAAATTGACATATCAAATCTTAATAAACAAAAATTTAAAAATAGTCAGTAGAAAGATAACAAAATCATTCACAAGTTTTGTTTTTACAGTAAAGTAAAATTTTAAATGAAAAAAATACTTTTGTTTACTGAAAGTTGAGGAACCTGTTAAAATTAAAAATAAATTGTCATAAAACAAGAAAAAGTGTTACCCATCTTCATGATTTTACCCTATATTTAAAAATAGTAAAATAAATAATTATTTACATTAAACGTGTATTTTTATAAAATATCGATATTAATTTTTAAGTGCATTATTGAAACATATACAAAACATGAATTAAGACGAAATTATAATTAGGTTTATGATTATATTTAAAAATATTAAAATAAAAGTCAAGAAATCTAAAGTATAAAAGTATGTTATATATTACTAAATTTTAGATTTAAAATATTGAAATAAATAATTATATACATTAAATATGTACTTTTATAAAGTATGTACATGAGATTTTATAAAGATGTATGGTTTCCTCATTCCATACTTCACCACTTTTTGGATCCCGGGTTCCCGGAATAGCGGGCCCAAAATTGCGCTTCTATTGTTATGTGTCCTCAAAACAACACTCGTAGTTCCGCGATATACAAATTGACAGGCGTACATCTGGGCTGGAGGGCTCAATATTGCGATTGTTGATAGATGGTGATCCTTATAAACTATATAACATTATCTCGACACATTATTTCCAAATATTAAATTATTAATATTGTAAAATTTAATTACATAATTTATTTTTTATTTTAAATAAAAAGAGGGCAGATCCTATTGTGTTATATCACATGCAAAAAAGAAACATTTGTCCTTAGGCTTCCAAACGTTCTGCCAAATTAGTGGAAACCAAAACAATTGACAGCCTTGGATATCCATGTCAAAAGGAGGCAGACCGCCATCTACCCTACGTGTACTCATTACATTAACCAGAAAAAATGAAATTGAAACTAGACTGCACATTAAATAGTTTTAATTGACTAAACACCTAACAAAAACCTGAACATCTAACCAAAACTAGCAAGAACTCCAAGCCACACAATTACCCATTGGTGTCAGAAGTAGCCTTGTCAGGGTCTTTGTTGTGTGGTCCATTCTGAGTTGGTAGAGCATAAGGTCTTGCACACGTCAGACATATTTTCCCTGTTGGAGCATTGGAGAAAACTTTGTACAACATATCAATGCGTTCGTGCATGAGTGTGCCACGATAAACCTGGTCTTCCATCTGGCTTCTTAGGTCGAACACCAAAGCTAATTGTTCTGGGTGGAAGGAGGGCGGGGGGACACACCACTGCTCTGTTACAATCAAGATAGGAGGTGGTGTAAGGACCTCGCCACCTTCCCTTGTCGTGCCACCTAGACCCTCCATAGCCTAGCTTCTTGCAACCTACATTCCATCCTTTGCTCCTTCCTAGTGCTCTGTCGTCGCGCTCCATCCATGTGGTCCTTCCTCCTTCCTGAGGTCCTCTTCTTTCACTGTGCCTCTGGAAGGATCGTAGCCTACTGAAAGTTTTGCATCCTGAGAGGCCATATGGAGGAGTTCCTACGAGAACTCCTCCTCAACGAACTATATTTGAAACTCCACCATCTTTGCCTCTATGTTGTTGGTGTCATTGTGAGTCATTGTAGATGACTTAGTGTTTTTCGTAGGGAAGCTGCATGGAGGTTGCAAATTATTTGGCACAGTGAAGAGAAGAGACTCCAGAGGGATATGTATGGGTTCCTTCATAGTAACCACTTCCACATAAGCCATTGGAGGTTAACAGGCCATCCCTCCTCTATGTGCTACTTGAATTCTCTGAGTGCGGGCCATGGAGAGCACCTTCTCTAGCCTCTGCTGGCGCTTCTATCTCATAGCCAGACTGTACCAGGGAGGGTCACGACGCAACTTTCCTCTCTCCCATGGCATCGAGAAGGTGACTCTAATGGCGAAATTGCAAGAGGTTTTGAAATGGCTACACCAAAGCACTAGACTGCTTACCTGGTGTAGGCTGAAGGAGAAATGGAGAGGGTTGGTGCAATGTTGAGTGATAACAAGGAGGTGTGACATGAAGACTTCCATTATCGCTCCCCAAGAATTGAATTTCCTTGCCACCATTATGTTCACGCGAGGGAGCAGTCCCATGGCTCTTGGCTCCCAGTTAAGGTGGGCTCGCATACTTAATGGAGAGGGGATGGGAGCCAACCTTCCATATTTATGTCTTGGCCTAGCCGGGTGCGACATGGCTCTTATGTGTTGTGTATTACCCCATCCGGGGTAATTACATAAAATTATTAAAGGATGTTAAATCTCTTATTTAATAAAATTTGAATTAAAAAAAAGCAAAGCATTTTTAAATTTTATATTTTAAAATATTAAAATAAATAATCATTTACCTTATACATGTATTTTTATAAAATATAGATATTAATTTTTAAGTGCCTTATTGAATCGTATATAAAACATAAATTAATAGGAAATTATAATTAGGTTTATGATTATATTTAAAATATTAAAATAAAAGTCTCGAAATCTAAAGGATAAGTACATTATATATTACTAACTTTTAGATTTATAATATTGAAATAAATAATTATACACATTAGTTATGTACTTTTATAAAGTATGAACATGAGATTTTATAAAGTATGTACGGCTTCTTCATTCCATACTCATACTTGGCCACTTTTTGGATCATGGGTTGGCGGGCTCAAAATTGTCTTTCTATTCTTTTGTTTCCTCCAAACAACAACTTGAGTTTTGCAATATACAAATTGATAGGTAGACTTGTGGATTGTTAGGCTCTAGATTGTGATTGTTGACGGATGGTGATCCGTATCAAATATCTAACATTATCTAAAAACATTATTTCCAAATATTAAATATTAATATTGTACAATTTAATTACATACAATTATTAAAGGAGGTTAAATCTCTTATTTAAAAAGGAAAAAAAAAAAAAAAA